>NW_010729079.1:2280982-2328983 GCF_000365185.1 Nelumbo nucifera
AGAATCAAGGATATGCATATTAACAAGCTGATCATAGAAGGAGATTTTGAAGTGGTGGTAAACTGGCTGAAAGAGGATAGTCTTAGACTTTGGAATTACAGTAATGAAAAGAGGAAATTCAAGTGGTTGACTAAGGACATGGAAATTCAATACAAATGGGTAAAAAGAAGTGTGAACTCTTTGGCAGATGGTCTAGCTAGACAAGGGGTGAACAGGCATTCTATTTTTTGGGCTCTCTTGTAATTTTTGTTCTTTTGATGTTTAATGGTTGTTCTTCGGAGCTAAGATTGTTTAGCCCCCTTGCCCTGTAATTTTCTCATACTTTTAATATTAATTCAATCCACAATTATTGATCAAAAAAAATACATACGAAATACAACATTTTGTACTCTACATATTTGTATTTCTACTCCTTCCAAACTGAGCCTATGCAAAAAATAAAACAAAACAAAAGTTAGCAGAAAGTAGGGGTGCAACTTGGGCGGGTCCAGCCCAAGCCTGAACTAACCCAGCCTGAAATTTTACACAAGCTGGGCATGGATTTTTGGTCCTCGGGCCGAGCTCGGGCCCAAGAAGTCAGTCTTTTTAATTTTTCGGGTCGGGCCTAGCCCTTAGATATCCCGAGCCCGGCTTAACTATACACATTCATACATACATATGTACATATATGTTTTGCATACATGTTTGCATAAATAATAGCCCGCATTATATATATATATATAATATTAGGGTGGATTCATTGACCAACCCAAGCCCGACCAGGGCCCAAGCCCAACCCAAGTGCATCAAATTATAATGCGGGCTGGGCTAGGGTTGGGAAGGTCGGGCTTGACCTCGGGCTCGGTCCAGGCTCGGGCCTTAAGTCCAAATTTTAAGGTCGGGCCTGGGTTAACCATAAACCCAGCCCAACCCGCCCGACTTGCACCCCTAGGGATGAAGATTTGAGAATGGGAAAGCAAAACCCACAAGACACATAGTTGAAGACAGTAACAAATGGAATGCCAAAGAATCAATCTTCATGCTACAACTTATGAACAGTAAAATTGCCACCACAAGTGCAAATGGATTAGATAGAACAATGGGAAGATCTGAAAGAAAATATCATCGCTCCCAAATCTAAAAGCATGACAGTGTATTTGGAGGACAAAGGCATAGGTAGGCCTCAAGTCTATGATAGATGGATGGACTACACAAGGTCAAGGACATAAATCTTGGTATATTTGCATTTGCAGTATGAATTGAGAATGTTCCAGCTCAACAACCTGTACAAAGAAGGCTTTTCACCAAATAGAAGATAACCATTAAAAGCATTTATGCATAGTACTACATAATAAACTATATAATATACCTCCCTTTAGAGCTAGCAAAAGTAATGTTTATAAAATAATAAAATCATAAATTAGTGTGCCAAACACTAAAGCCTGGGAAATAGTGTTTAAGTAGATCCAACACAACACAGCATACACTAGGGGAAGTTCATTAAAGCATAACTACAATAAATTAGTTTAGTTAAATTATGATTTCATGCTTTTTGTTGCACAAGTATTTCTGCTTTGGGTGTTTTTGCTTTGAAAAACACACATTACCAAACTCTGGAGATTTTTTTTTGATGTCGAAGCACAAAAGTACTTTGGAAAAGCTTATCTAAACATAACCTAAATGAATAACATGAACAGAAAACCTTACCGCAATTCTTTGCTGATTTAGACCACCTTCTGCATGGATAAAAATATAACCAGTTGTTTCATTCTCTGGAGGAAGATCTGCACAGATCCAAAATAAAATTGTTAGATTGAAAAAAGAAGCATAACAAATTAGAGATTCAAGACAAAATGTGTATATTAGATTTACCAAATTAGCCTGACAACCTTGTCTTGATTTCTTCAGTCAATAACTTGAAGTATTTTGCTTGCACAAATCATATATACACATACATACATATATATATACCATATTTCTATATAAGATGTACATTATTTCCTCATCAACTCTCAACCTGCTTGTTTTTAAGGCAAAAGCTCAGGTCCTAGATTAGGATGATCAGGATCAACCATTTAATAATTCCACCTTGAAGATAGACTGGGTCAGATTCTGCATAAGTTCTTATCCAAAATGCATGCTTTCAAGCAAATATTTGGATAATGTCAAATTTCTAATTGAGCTCTTGGAAAGTTCTGAAAACAATACATGGACCAGACAATATAGAGACATCTGATCATGCTGAATTTGGTGTAGGCTCTCTCTTGGGTGTGACTCATACAGTGATGGATCCTGCATTCCTGCTCTTATATTTCCCTTGTGATAAGGACACAGACTGCAAATAGAGGTCTTCTGTCCAAGGCCTTGTGTCAATAATCCCTAATTTTAAATTGAAAATTTTACACTATTTCTGGAAACACCCAGGACACTCACAATTTAAAGGTCATTACTCTAAGTTGCTTCTTTTTAATTAAAAAATTGTGCCATTACTTGAAATACTCAAGAAATGAATAGCTACGTTAAATGAAGCATGTTCTCATTGGAAGACCCTTTTCTTTTTTTTTTCTTTTCTTTTTTTTTTTGATCAATAACTGTGGATTGAATCATTGGAAGACCCTTTTCTACCCTATTTATTCATAGTTAGACTTCTCAATAACCATACAAAATTAGATTGCCAGAACTTGGGCAGGAATGCAAAACAACAAGCTAAATTTGAGGGTGGGGGGAGGGGGATCCTTTTTCTATGGACCTTTTGGATAAGCATAACACCCAATTGCAACAAAACAAATTGGTAGCTATTGTATA
Source organism: Nelumbo nucifera (assembly GCF_000365185.1). The sequence goes on from NW_010729079.1 coordinate 2,283,767, forward strand.
ATAATATCTTCCAATAAAATTTTTGAACCCTAGAATACAATAGCATGATCTTGGGAACTCAAAGCCATAAATCATGAAACCAATAGAAGCATGACCACAATCAACCTCAATGCATTTTTTGAAAGATTTAGAATAAGCATGATTTGGAATACATCATGATGCATTTTGACCCCTTTCTCAAAATAGGATTCATCCTTCCTAAACGAACAAAAAGTATGCTGTACCCACTAAGAATACATCATGATGCATTTTGACCACGAGTGGCAATGCTTGAAAAGAGAGGTTAGCAAGATTATTCATTCCAAGGAAGTCCAGAAATTAAATAAAACAGGGGGTGGGAGCCACATGACCCCTTTCTTTGGTGCTAGCAGCTTATCTCTATGATACACAGATGTCTAGCAACCAGGAAGGTCTGAAACTCCCCTTTTAGTACTACATGTATTATCAGAAAAATACACCAATAGTTATCCTGTACAGGCCTGATCACAGACAGAGAAGATGAAGAAGCAAAAGTCCCATGCCCAAAAAATCATCACCTTCCAATTTATCCTAGGCATTTAGCAACATTTACTTAGGTATTAATGGTCAAATCCACATCAACATGCTTGAAATTTGAACTTTTTTGTTCCTCCCATTGACATAGTGAAATCCCCCATATCAATTATTCATGTATAGTATCAAATTTTCAGCAGCACCTACTTAGTGAATTTTCTCTTAAAAAAATCACCTATGATATGCTAAAAAACTCTGGGTCTTCATAAACTGTGGAGAATAGTACAAGTGAAAAGAAACTTTATTCAAAAGTGTTACAAGATTACCTGAGATTCCACCATCACGTCGCTCGGCACATGGTTTCCAGGAGGTGGTGGCTGAATAAGGATTCTCCCAAAGTGAAGGTGCCTCTTTTACCTAAAAGAGAAGAAATGCAAGTCCAGAAGTCAATGATAGGAAACATAAACATAAGATCAAAGATAGATCATATAACCAAATTAGGGTCCTTTGAAACTTACACGTGGGCAGTGGAGGACGATACCATCTTTTCTACACAAATATGGAGCATTCTACAATTAAGTAAATGGGAAATTAGTAACGCCAATAATTTCCGCAATTGCAAAGTGATCCAGTGATCGGCATCATACATGCCAAACCATGTAACTGCAGAAGCTATAGAACAAAACTATTTCTTCACAATTTGAAACAAGAACACTGATGACAACCTGAAGTTTGAATGATGACCTATTGATCAAAAATAAACTTGAATGATGTTCTTACACAAAACTCTGTAGTGCCAAATGTTAAACCTTCAATGGCATTAAGTGCTTTAAGCATCCATCTGCTAGCATGGAAACTCTAAAGTGGAACATGGCAATAGGTTATACAAACTACGTTCTCATCGAGTAAATTATGTTAATAGACAGTTGCCACTCGAAACTCCTACCTGTTTCAGCTACTGGATCACATCGTCCGATATATTAATTCCAAGAAGACTGACGTAAATGAAGCACATGGAAATGAATAAAAGACATCAAAGGAAAAACTCTTTCTGGCCGGAGCTTATATATTGTTCAAATCATTTTACCATGGAAAATTGCCCACCAGCATTGAGTTTGAGGGAGAAATGTAGCTAAGAAAAACATCAATTTACTGGATACGTACAACAATTAGTTGCAATTCAAGGGGTGGATGAACAAAACTCAACTATATAGAGAAAACAGAATAAGATTAACGAGGAAAATGAATATGGAATCTAAAGAATATGATTACGCCGGTACAACCCTAAATGTGTGAAAGTTAAATAAAAGAAGAAAAGTGGAGAAACCTACCAATCGGTTCCAGATGGAAGGGATGGAGATCAATCCAGCAATGAGAATTAATGGGAGCACCGCAAGTGAGATCTTGGAGTGTTGCAGAGAAACCCTCGTTTCATCACTAAAATACGGAAAGAGAGATTGAAGACCGAGACAGAATGGTCTGTCTCGATCTCTGGAGTGACGATCATGGTCGTCCTCGTCATCGTCCGCCTGGTTTTTAAGTACCAGAGGTGTTGTGTCTTCTTCGCGCTTCATCGGAGACGACGATGCACGGGTTCCCATCGAGCTCGAATGCCGTAACTCCACCATCTCTCGCTTTGGACTGAATTCTTGCTTTTGTGTGGTTATGTTACTGCTACTGTTCTTGAGTTTTGAGTTCTTCGGGTCAGATCACACAAGTGGCACAACTCTCTCTCTCTCTCTCCCCACCCCACCCCACCTCAGGCCATGATCGAAAATTGTTCGCCAAGGGGAGGGTATTTTCGGTATTTAAGTACTTTTGTTTTTTTAGGTAAATTACAAAACCCCGTAAGACCCCTGTACTTTACTTTGTTTTGCGATAAAGGCCCCATGTATTATGACCGTGAGACAAAAACCCCTTTCCGTTAGTTTTCTGTTAAAGTCTGCCGTTACAATATTTTTTAATCTCCATATTATCCTTCACTGTTCATCTTCCCTGACTTCATACACGAACAGCAGTGGCAAGCTGCTGCAGCGGCGGCGGACTTCCGTTGAAGTCCTCCCTCTCTCCCAATCTCTCTTCTTCCGCCACCTTCCCAGACTTGCGAGGATTGCAGCAAGGCTGGCTCTTGTTGTCATCATGCAAAATTCAGCCCTCATGCTCGTTGCTTGCACAGCTGGGTTCATTCTGCAGTGGCAACTTTCCCTCGTCCTCATTGCTGTATTCCATGTTGTCGTTGCTGCCACCGTTTTGCAGGTAATGGAAAATTCAAATAAATAGATTTCCTGGGCGTGTTCTGCTGCAAATTACATTGTATTAAAACAAAAGATGGAATGAACTGTTCCACCTGTTTATTTATGGCCGCAGAAGATGTTCATGAAAGGTTTCTCGGGTGACTTGGAAGTTGCCCATGCCAAGGCAACGCAGTTAGTAGGCGAGGCTGTGGCAAATGTCAGAACTGTTGCCGCATTCAGTTCAGAGGCAAACATAGTCTGCCTCTTCTCCTCCAGCCTCGATTCACCCTTGAGACGCTGTTTTTGGAAGGGACAGACTTCTGGAAGTTGCTAGGGAGTACCACAGTTCTTACTCTATGCCTCGTATGCCCTTGGATTGTGGTATGCGTCCTGGCTGGTGAAGCAGGATATCTCTGATTTCTCAAAAAACAATCAAGAGTGTTCATGGTCCTCATGGTGTCTGCCAATGGCGCGGTTGAGACGCTCACTCTCGCTCCTGACTTCATCAAGGGTGGTCGTGCCATGAGCTCAGTCTTCGACCTCCTTGATTGGAAGACAGAAATTGAACCAGATGTCCCTGATTCTACACCTGCACCGGACAACCTAAAAAGGGAAGTCGAATTCAAGCATGTCGATTTAGCAGACGTGCAAGTCTTCCGAGACCTCAACTTACGTGCCCAAGCGGGCAAAACACTCGCCCTTGTTGGTCCAAGTGGGTGTGGCAAGAGCTCTGTTATTGCGCTTGGCTTCAAGAGCCAGCCTTGCTGCAATCCTCGCAAGGCTGGGAAGGTGGCGGAAGAAGAGAGAGGGAGGACTTCAACGGAAGTCCGCCGCCGCTGTTGTTCGTGTTTGTGAGGTCAGGAAAGATGAACAGTGAAGGGTAGTATAGAAATTAAAAAATATTGTAACAACAGACTTCAATAAAAGGGGGTTATTGTCTCATGATCCTAGTATAGGGGTCTTTGTTGCAAAATAAAATATAAAGGGTTTTTGTCACAGACCCTATATTACAGGGGGTATTTATAATTTATCCTTTTTTTTGGTAGTTGAACTATTTAACATTCGCACTTACTATATACCGCAGTTAATTCACTGAATTGCCAATCGTGACCATCCAAGTAGACATTGATCATGGAGATTGGGGTGATTTTGGATCCAGTTAATGGTGGTTTTGACTTCTGATTGGTCACTTGCGTACTTGAATGTTGCTCTGGTTCGGTGTCGGTGACACGGTACCGCTAGTTACGGTGAGCGGCATGATCGGATTATTTTGGGGCCACGCCAATCTGATACTGTGATACTCAAGCCGGAGATCTCAAAGAATGTGAAGAAGAAACAACCCCCCCCCCCCTCCACCCCTTTCTACTATTCTAGAGAACTCGGCACTGAGCTACACTGTTGATCAGTAACGGAATCCTTTCTTGGCTGCTTTATTTCTCCACTTTAATATAAGTCTTTCAAGCATTGAGATCCGGTAATGGCCAGGAATATTATTTCCTTAATCAATCCTTGTTTATGTGGATTGAACTGGTATAGCATTAGAATAGAGGCTAATTAATTAAGTAGGCTAGTAGGCTATATATCCCAAACTTGACTCGCAATTCAAAGAATGTTCGATTCTTTTCGTTCTCCCGAATTTTTCCTTTTCTTCATCATCAATTTCATCAACTCCTCCCAAGTCCCACCCATCCATCTCCCCCGCCGGGTCGCGCGCAAACCATTTCAGATCCCTCCGTGTCAGGCGCCCCCATGTCACCAAACTCCTCTCCCCACCCCCAACACCATGAGAACAATCCCTATTTCCAGCAGCAACCACAACATGACCCTAATTACTACCCGATGCACGGACTGAAGGTCCCGCAACCTCGTAGAACCAAGCCCATTACATGGTTCACAGCAATCTTCTGTGCAATCTTGTGGATGATCATCATACTGGGTGGCCTAATGGTCCTCATAGTCTACCTTGTCTACAGGCCTCGGAGTCCCCGGTTCGACATATCGAGCGCAACACTGAATGCCGCCTACATCGACATGGGATATCTCCTGAATGCCGACCTCACCATCCTCGCAAACTTCACCAACCCAAACAGGAAGATCGACGTGGACTTCCATTACATGGTCATTGATCTCTACTATGGGGAAACCCAGATTGCCACCCAAGCCATCGACCCCTTCTCCGCAACGAGGGCAGAGTCGAAGCTGCTGGATGTTCATATGGTGTCTAGCCAGGTTCGGCTCCCGTCGGGTGACAGTGGACAACTTAAGCAACAGATGGAAGAGAATAGGGTCGTACTGGACGTCCGAGGGTTGTTCAGAACGCGTTCTAATTTCGGTACTATATTTCATTATTCATATTGGTTGTATAGTCGATGTACTATTGTGCTCAACGGCCCCCCCACTGGGATCTTGCAGTCCCACAGATGCAGAACAAAGCGTTAGCAATTAAGCAACAAAATGTCGTATCTAAAATGTAAAATTAGAATGACAGATGAATTTTTTTGTGGAAAGCCCAGTATGCCTCCCTCTTCCTACGCTGAAACTTACACTTAACCAGGCATCCAGGCCTCCAGGGAGCTAGTTTCATCTTGTTCTGGATCTAACATCTAAGGTTGCCTTCATTCGAAGAGTTACCGGCGTACATCTTAAAAAGTTATTTTGGGCGAATATAGGATTAGCGATGGAATCTTGAGAATTGAGATAACTTAAGCTTTTGAATATGCTAAAGTGTATAATCATCTCCAAAACGTTGCATCTATAATCATCCCAGCAACACACCACTTGCATCAGATAATAAATACACCACCAATCCACCATATCTTGCCTCTCCAAGGATTGATCAGTTACATCTCACCGAATATACAATAAATCTTAAATCCCAATATTTAGGAACACAATGACAGAATTCTATAACCTGTGATTTCATGCTAGCTCCTTAATCAATACGTTTATAAACATAACTATTAAACGACCACAGTTCATACCGAACACTCCAAAAAAAACCCTCTTTGCTAGTACTAAATTGGATTTTCTAAATTCACATTATTATAAATTTTCCACTTGTCACTTTTGAACATGTATTAATCCTTGACCACCTCAGTAACTCACTTGAGCCTTGCAAGACAGCTCAGAAACCCGTATAAACAAGCAACTAGGTTTCTTTACCTATTGTATATGAATTACAAAAAAAAGAAAATCATCCATTTTAATTCATTTATGTAAAATCTAATACAAAAGCTTAAAACATTGCCACGGCTATTGCGTGCTCATTCTACGAATGAAAAATGCATAATCAGGAACCGGAAAAGACAACCGAGAATCCTATTCAAACATGGGACTCCGCAACACAAGAAAAATAGCATGCAACTCGTCGCATGCTGCTGATTGAGCTTTTTTTCTCGTTTGAGTGGGGGATCCTACTGCTCATACGCAAATGTTACCTTGTATCAACAAATGCGCACGGGTGAAAGCTTTCGCTGACAAATGAAAGATAAATGAAAAAATTCACTCAAACATTCTCTCCTCTTGAACATCATAAGAACAGAAACTGTTTTCTATACATTCGGGAGATAACCAAAAAGCTTCGGCACCCCGCATCATAAAAATCATTCACGGGCCAAAGTTTATCTATACAACCTACTACTGTACATTATAATCTCCTGTGATAATCCCTTGTAAAGAAAGGATGTCTGAGGGCTTCGCGTGCGGTTAGCCGATCCATGGGGTCATACTTGAGCAAACCTTGCAACAAGTCTATAACATCCCCAGCAGAGTGGTCAACATGCTGCATAACTAGGTTCTACAAAAACAAATGATAAAAAAAAGGGATTAGGAAGAGCTAGAGGAGATTGAAATGATGCATGGATTAATTAAGAAATAGAGAGAAGCAAATGGGCTTGCGAACATTATACTGCTGCATTAATTAAGAAATAGAGAGAAGCAAATGAGTTTGCGAACATTATACTGCTGCAACAGCCTAGGAATCTATAATTTTGGTAGCGAGGCCAAGAAGTATCAAATCAAATACGCAAGTGGAAGAAATCTCAACATTTTGCGCCAGGTGTCGGCCTCGTTAAGTAACACAAAATATTAAACCGAGTTTGAAACTTGTGTCTACCTTGGTGCAAATGCTCCCCATCTCCCACACTATACTACCCACTATTTACCCGATCCAAACCCAACTATTATGCATTTACTTGTTCAGTCGGGCTCAGGTTGGATTAGGCCTGAATCCGACGACACAAGGTCTCGACCAAAGTTTAAAACAGTCCCGAGTTCTTTTGGATCAGCCCAGCCCACAGCCCAAAAAATCAGGTTGGGACGCGGCCCAAGTTGCACTAGACATCTTCGTGACATGCAAGAGCAGGACATAAAAGTATTTACCTGAAGACGGGGAAGCTTCATGACAGCTTTAATGCTTTCCCTTGATGTCGCGCCTTCGGGCCAATCAAGTCTACCCCTTCTAATGTACTTCTCCGCATGCCGACTAAAAATTGCAAACAAAGACCCAAAAAAAGAGGTTAGTAGTTACCGAGGTAAACCACAAAGACTGAAATAGAGGAAGGCAAACGCAAAATATACATGTTTCTAACAAGAGCACTTACTCTACTCGCTTCAACATGTGTTGAGGCAATGGACCTAAAACGCGCTCCATCATGGCAAGATGTTCCAAATTTTCATGGGTCTGAAACAAGGCTTCCCCCTGAACATGATACATGGGATTTGAGATTAACAATTGCAGACTAAGTTCCAACTTAACAACCCAATTAGGATTTGCTAAAATGCCAATAATTCCCTACAAAAAGAAGATACAGTACCGAGCATAACTCCACCAACATGCAACCAACACTCCATATATCACATGGAAAACTCCACCCAAGTCCTACACAAATATTAAGACAGATCTAATAATATTCCCCTTTGATCATCAATTCATCATAAATATCAATAATTTGTCAAAATTTAAAATATGATGCTACAAACAAAAACATACCAAGAATGACCTCAGGTGCACGGTAATGTCGTGTTGACACTATATAGCTGTGATCCTGATGCTCATATGTGGTGCTACCAAAATCAATTACCTTGATAGCACTTGACTTCGGCAACCTTTTGAAATAGGAACCATCCCTGGGTGATCGAGAGGAACCCTGCAATAGCAAAAACTGGAAAATTTTTAACACCTAAAATTCCGTGTCAAACACTTCAGCAAAGATATAAGCAAGAAAGCAGATACCTTGTAGTCAGGAATTTTAACATATTCTGGAGAGACAAGTAGAACATTTTCAGGCTTTAGGTCAGTATGAATGAGGCGCAAATCGTGCATGACTGAATATACAAACAGAAATCTGAATTAGCATTTATAATACTGAGGAATAAAGTTGCAGATACTCAGCTTTCCCTCTCTATAATCAGGCCCATTAAACAAAATGACAAGCGATTTAACCATGTAGTAACTTCCAAAAAAATATAGAAAAGAACACCTAGAGAGACTAGTTGTTGATTATTCATTCCCAAGCCAGTTTAAGGGAAGAGGTAATATATCTCCTATAATTGTTGCAATACAACTTGAAATCAATAGAAGGAATTGGCAGGATGACTACACACATGCAACACATTCCAACAGTTGTCTTCCAATCTCACGAACAAGATCAATGGGAAATGAGCGATAATTGTTTTTCCGAAGAAAATCGTATAAGCTTGGTCCAAGCTTCTCAAATACCTGTTAGTTAAATCATTTAGATCCATGGACAAGTCTTAACCCCCAAAACATTTGTGAAATTGGGGAAATCAAGCCATCACAAATCAATTATATACTTACAATACAGATATGATTACGATAGTCAAACCAGTTCCGTATTTGCACACAACTGCAAGGAACAAACCCACTTAACCACACAAACTTCACCTTAAAACTACTACAGCACCAACAAGCAGCAAAATAGCATACAATATAAAGATAATTGTGTCATATTAATGGAAATAGAACTAACCGACTGCCACTTTTGTCATGTTTTGCCAGTTGTTGAAGGACTTCAATTTCTATCATTGCAGCTTCACGATATTTCTTAATACCACGTACAATTTTGATGGCAACCATTTCCTTCCTTACGCTGTCCCAGCATTCCAAAACCTGTCCAAATGTCCCTGGATAACAGAAATACATAAAAGGACACTTAATATGAGAGGAAAAATGATGAAGCTTCTGAACGTGCATATATGCAATAAGTCTATACATACATGTAAAGATATTCTACATCACAGTACAAGAAAGGTGAAATAATATAAAAACTTAGCAATGGCCCGTGATTGCAGCATTCACTACCAAAGAGTATAAACAACAGACTCACTTAATTGCACTGGAAACAACAAAACTAAAAGGCATGAATTTTTTTTTTTGAATTAGCATGTTATTTAGACAAGAGAACAGACCTTCACCCATTTTGCTATGAATTCGATCTGTAACACACACACAAAAAAAACACAAACAGAAAAGTTAGGCAATGTGGCATCCAAATATACAGAATGAATATTAAATTTTTCAAGATTTTATCTACAGACATTCTCATTTGAGTTCTTTACATGAAAAACATCTAAGCAGAAGCCAACAAAATGGCAAGCACTTAAAACCCAGAATAAGCCTTTTTTCTTGAAAAAAAAAACAATTTTTCAATAAAACTATCAAATTACCATATGCATGCAATTTTGGAAAACCAAACCCACTATGCCCAATTTAATATATATATATATATATATATATATATATATAAGAATTCTGTAACCAATCCAACTTGACACTATAGCTAGCTTAAAGCCCAATTTAAAATATTGGATGTCCATGAAGGCATGAACACGGAATTTCAACTGTAAATTGGTTTAAGGAACTCTACTGAACAAAAATAATTAAGCACAACTCTGTTAATAAACCAAAAAAGAATGAAAACCATGGTGAACAACTGAACATGTAAAGATGAGATAAAAAAACAAAAAGCTAGAAATAAGGGATGTAGAAACCTTTGAAAACTGCAAAACAGAAAAAGTAAGGGAAAATACATTAAAAGGGTGAGAATAGGAAAAACAAAAACAGGAACAAGTGAACAACAAACAGTAAATATAATCTACCAGAAGATCAAACCATGTAACATAAATGTAAAGAGCATTTCTTTAATGGTGATTAAGTGTAATTACAGCGAGAAGTTAAATTTTCTCCAAGCGCAAACATGTAATGTCCATCTTTGTCATCATCTCGCCATGGGGGAGAACCATTTCGAGCCACTCCCTTTATTAACAGAGAAGAGCTAGTATGGTCTGAGGGTGCCCTTGAAGGTGCAAAGCTTGTCAAGTTTCCAACCTCTTGCCCACAAAAATTTCCTGGCTGAGCCTACACACAGCCATCCATTCATACCACTCAACAAACATAAGAATAATTTTTTCCCTCACTTTACTATCCCCTCCCAACAAAATCCCCAAGTGATTCTGAACACCCAATAAAGAAACAATAATTTTGTAGGATGAAAATAAGGAAAGCTTACCAAACACGCGGAGAATCCATTGCAAGAAATAGAAGAGCAAAAAACAAAAACAGGTACAGTTTCACAGGAAGTTAAAAACAGTAGAAAAGAATCAAGAGTTGAAAGACTACAACGATGTTCCCTTCTAGCAAGAAACTATCTAATAAAAAGTGAATACACGCACACGAGCATCTATCTTGCTGTCTTACAAATATGGAACTCCAGTAAGTTATACTCGAGAAAGATATAAACATTTTTAACCTTTAAAATTCTTTTTCATTAAAATACAAAGTAAATGATGAAACTGCATAAGCAGATGAAGAGACAAAAGTGGAGCAGAGAAAAAGTTAATCAAATCCAAGAAGCAAATAATGAATACATATAGATCTAATGGCGAAGCAAGTAAAACATTTAGAGTTGTCAGATCCTGGAGGAAATATAACTAATTAGGTTAAAAAACTTGCTCTTTGCAAGGAATATTATTTTATGCAAAAAAAACAATAAAAAACGAATAGAAATCCGAACACATAAAATCATATGGCCTGATCTAAGCTAACGAGTATCAGATCTTGGAAGGACCAAACACAATATTAGTAGATGCGCCCAAAACATACAAATAGCTTTGCAGAATCTGACAAATAGTTCCACGAAATTTAAGAAACAACAAAATTACGGACCTTACCGGATCAAACAAGATGCACCCAAAAGAAATCCACCAGATCTATCAAGAAAAACCAGAAGATAGAAAACCAGTAGAATCAAAATGTAATTAGCAACTACCTTAGGCATCTGAGGGACATCCCAAGCTAGCTTTGGCCTCTTTCGGGGGCGTCGATCCATGTGCGTGTGCGGAAACTCCGTCAAGAACTCCATCTCCATGATCGCGAAAAAATATTACAGAAAATATGATTGAAGATATAGAAAATATGACGGGATGAATGTTTTCGGGAGAGGAGGAAACCCTAACCCTAGCAAAGGCAGCGGTAGTCCTGAGATTGGCGTACTCGCGACTCGCGACTCGCGACTCGCGACTAGTTTCAAACCCTAATGTTGACCGCTCGACCACTCCTCAGCCCTCTCATCCTTGTTGGAATTAACCCTAGTTATGGTTTTAACCATAGTTAGATGAGCTAGCTTTATAGCATTGATTCCCTCGACTTTTAGCCCCACCCACGTGGCTACGCATAAAAGGGGAGACCGGATCTCCTCCCCCACATCGGATTTGCTACTCACACGCACGTTCTATCATACATTGAAAATATCTCCCTACTTATTAGTTATTATTCATCAAAAATGTTTCCAATGCACGTTAATGTTTCTGTGACGCGCCTATTTGTGAAGAGCATATCCCGCTTAAGGGAGAAGTATCATACTATCATCCTAATATGAAAGGAGCGAAACTCAAAATACATAAATACCCTTTCACAAAAATAACATTACACGAATACCTTCTTTATTCGCACATTATTACAAAACTTTGTGTTTTATATCGAAGTCGTCATGTATGAAGTTAGGGTACTGATGTCATTTTAGCAAGTGCACTATATACAGGTTTGGGAGGACACATGGTGACGGGATCTGCTCCTCACAAATGGGCGCCTCACAGGCACGTCCACTGCTCCTCACAGATGTTCTCAATGCGATGTGCGTGTGAGGCGCGAGGTGTGAGGAGCAGATCCGGTCTCGAACACACAAGACCCATATGTCATAAAATCCGGATCTACTACCCATGTAGGAGTGTCAATTGGACTGGATTTGGTCCAATTCAATCCAGCCCAATGTGAATTCATTATAAATGGATCAGGTTGAATTCAATCTAATGAATATTTTTGGACCAATTTGAATCCGTCCAATTTTTTTGGTAGAGAACATGATTCATTGAAAGAGAAACAGAATAGATCAGTCCAATTCAATGTTTGGACTTTCCAATCTGTTCAAATACCCAAATCCGACACCTATATTCTTATCTTTTATCAATGGATCAATATTGGCTCAATCTAACTCAATCCAATATTAATTCATTATAGATGAACCAGGTCCAATCCAATCTAATTAATTCTTTGGACCATAAAATCTGGACCGGTCTAATTCAATATATCATATTGATCCATCCAAAATAATGTTGATTTGAACAAGGGTCCAATCCAAAAACCAGTACATTGACATTCCTAACACCCACGAGAGCACTCTCTACACCTATCTAGGACATTCCTAATGCACGACTATAATCCGAGTTGATGCGATGTCTCCTTGGTGCTAGACACACTTGGTTCTACGTACTATAGGAGATCATTTTTGGTTCGGACTAGCACGACCCAAAAATTCCAGACTACAGAGATCACTATATAATGGGGTGCTCACAAAAACCTAAAAACCAATTCAGAAATGTGGTTAATTGAATCGATCGATTCAATTTTGACTCGGTATTTTATGAGAAATCAAAGGATCGGTTTGATTTTTTATTAATCTAAAAAAATGATGGTTAACTAAATCAAGCGGTATATATTTATATGTATTATATTTAATATATATCATATATTATCTATATATTATATATAAATATATGTATATATTATATTTATAAATATATTATATATTATATATTTTTATAAGGGTTTTTTACAAAAAATAAAGTTGGTTGAATCAACAAAATCAGACATGTTTGTAAACAAATTACAAAAATAGTGAGCGAGAAAAAAAAATAACTTTTATGGACAAAATTACCCTCCCCAATTCTAATTTTTATCTTCCTTACTCATTCTATTTCTTCTTCCACTATAGCAAAACGGCCATCAGAATTTTGAACTATCGTCTTGACTCCACCAAATTTTTTTACCATTTAATACGGTAACCACCAAACCAGGTGTCCAGTTACTTAGTGTATCTAATTATCTATATATGCATTGTGGGTCTTCGTTATTCGATAATTTAGGTGCTGTGAGGATAAGGGAGTGGGGTGGATGACATACCATGCTTGGCTATTCAGACTAATTTCACATTTAGTATATGTGGAAGCAAGGTTTTTAAAATTGACCCGGAGAACGAACCGGTCAGGGGTCTGGTTGCTGGGTCAAAGGGTTCAACCGCTTGAATCGAATGATCGATCCGTTTTAATAAAAAAATTAAAATGTCAAAATCGTTGAACGATTCAAACGGTTCAACCAATCGGGTCAACAATTTGTTGACCAAATCAACATTTTTATTTTTGCAAATATCCAGTTTTGGAGAAAAACGGAATCAATCATCTGACTGGTTCTCAAGTTTTCGGTCTGACCGTCCAGTCCGGTCCGATTTTGAAAACCTTGTGTGGAAGAGTCGAACTTGAGGTGAAGGTAGCACTAGAGCCATGGGTGTAAGCTAGGCAAGCAACTTTCCAAGACATTAGGGCTCAGCTACTCAAATGGAGTTTTACAAGTATTATTATAACCGGTTCATGGTGGTGAATGAATATTGCTTGCACCGATTCATGATTAGAAATTTGGAACATGGTTTTCAAACCGTGGCTGATCTGGACAGTTGGACAATTCGACCCAGAAACCGTCTAGGCAACTGGTTTTGTTTTATCCCAAAATTGGTCATTAGCAAAAAATTGTTGAATCGATTAACAATCCGTTGACCTAGGCGGTCAAACTGTCTATCATACAACGGTTTTTTGCTTTTTTTATTATTTTTTAAATTTTTATTATCAAAATAAGCTTCCATTCGAACCAAACGATCGAACCATCGACCCGAAAACCAATGGCCAGAACATTCCATTTCGAAGTCATTTTTTAAAACCGTGATTTAAAATATATATTTGACGGATGGGAGCACATTAGAATTAGTATTGAAGGAATTTTCAATTATTCCCAATTCAGGACTTGGCAAAATCCCATGTGAAGTATGCTATGTTTTAATGATTCAACACATGATTGTTCGCCTACCATTTCTTAAATTCAGAATAAACTTGCTCATTTGGAAAGATTTAATTTCCCCATGAATTACAGGCTTGATTTTTTCTAGGCATCTTTCAAAGGTGAAATTTGTAGGATTTCATAGAGGAATAAGGGGAAGAAGAAGATGGGAGGAAATTTCTTCTGATTTTTTCAAATAATGGGTAATAGAGAAGTTGCTTTTTCAACAATGGCGAGTCAATACTCTAGTTCAAGATTCTGATTACGATTTTGTTACAGCGTAAGAGGAAGGAAGAAGAAGAACAGGAAAAAAAAGGGGGAGAGAGAGAGAGGTAGAAGAAGAAGAAGGGGCAACCACCAAACTGGTGGTGGTCACCATGTGTGGTAAAAATAATAAAGAGGCATAATGGAACTTATCGATACTTGCTTTTTAAATCGAATTTGCAATGCTGCGATGTTGTTGTAGAAATTCGGAACTGGGAATTGCAGGACCAAGTCGTGCTAAGTCATGCCACTTGGTTATTCTCCTTAAAACCGCATTTGCTCCCTACGGTACAGCCGGGTGATCGCAAATCGGTCGCCAAGATAAAATAACCCACAATCCACCGGTAGGCATGCATTTGCTTATCAGACATCCACGAACCACAGAAGATTGGTGCTCATATTTCAAAGAAGACAAAGGATAGGAAAATTGTTGTGTATAAACTAGGTCGACTAACATCCCTTTTATAGATTGGTCTCAGACCCAAATGGACACAGATGTGTCATTTTAGAAAGGAGCCTCTTCAAAACAGTGCACATGTTCGAAGAGGCACAGGGAGGAAGAAGAGACACGAAAGAAAGATAAAAAGTTTTTTAAAAACATTAAGTTTGATACCTGTTTGAATGGACACAAAACCATTTAATTCGAAAATCAAATCCGATTAAAAGCAAAAAACAATTCGGTATATTGCGCGTGTGTACACGTACACGCACCCGAGCCCATGCCCACGCTCACACTCACATCCCGACCTGACCCGGCTCGACGCGCACGTGTTAAAAGCACCCCCAACCCCCTCTTACATGCATAGAATATCTATAATGCTCTCCTCCTATGGGTCTCTACCCATAGAGAGAGCAAAACTACAAATATACTCTACTTCCACTCCTTTCCCAAACAATGTGGAACAAAGATTCTTCCCATGCACTCAATAAAATTTGAATCTCCCTTCAACACCATGTTTGACAGTGTCGATGGAAAGAAAAATAATAAGTAAAAAGAGAGAAAAAATTGAATCGAGGAGGGTAATTTGGTCAATAAAAGTTAACCTTTTTTTCTCACTCATTGTTTTTGTTATTTGTTTGTAAACATATCGGATTTTGTTGATTCAACTAACTTTATTATTATTTTTTTTGTAAAAAGCCCTTTTTATAGTATTTATAAAATGTTATATATCATTTATTATTTATAATATATTATATTATATATTTATTTAAAATATATGTTAGAAATGTAAAAAAACTGAAAAATTAAAGAACTGAACTGATCAAAAACTGAAACCGATCAACCAATTAACCAGTGATACCAGTTCGATTTTAATTCGGGAAAATATAAAATCTGATAGGATCGGTTTGGTTTCTGAAAAATACTCATGATTTAATTAATTGAACCATAAACACTCTATGAGTATGTAATGTATTTAACGAGGTAGGCCCAAATCCCAGCTAGACGCAGTTCCATCTGAGACCCAATCTTTTTGTACATACCCATAACCAAGCACACTGGGATTCTGCTCGCTACGGTTTAAACCAAATTTATCGGTGAACAACCAATCAGATCACATAAACCTGAATATATCATATAAATTGAACCTGCCTAAGCATCATGACTCATTTTTTAATGTTTTCTTGATCTTGTCTTGATTAAGTTGAATTTAAGATCTTTTACATTGGGGTAGATCAGTAGATGCCACACTCATCCAAGGTTGGTAACATTTAACCGACATCTAAACTTTGAAATCTTTGTTTCTAGTATTTGGCTGTAGGAAAGACGTGATATCCGAAAATTTATGACGGTTTCATAGAAATGGTAAGCAATCAATTAGTACTTATCAAAATTCATTGTGTGATGTTTTGATTGGCATAAGCTTTTTGATTGAATGGTTCTTTCATTTTTGAGACATATCGGTGCCTATTAAGTGAGGTCCCTGAATAAGTTTTTATTCTCTAACCCAACCCTTAGATGCATTAAGAGGTTTTGGATGTATAATGGATTGGATTTATTTGTTCAAAGAAATGGGCTTGGCATTTGCTAAGGTTGCGCTTGTTTCAGGTGTAAATCAAACCAAGGTAAACTGTACATTCCGGTTTGATTTTGCAAGCAAATGGATAGAGTGTATATTTATACCTTAAATCAGTGTAAAACTCCATTCTGAAATCCTTTAAATTGATAATCAATGTAAAAAAAATACATCAAAATTATTGATGTAAAACTTATTCGTTTCTACCATTCAAGTAAAACTCATCTCACTCTAACGTATACCTTCTCCAATTTTCCATTTGATTTATCTCTCGTTGGTCCCGCTGCTTCTCTGTGGAATATCCGGTATGAGAATCTACTCTCTCTCCGAACAAACCAATAAACATAAAAAGGTCATACAAGCAGTACCAAAGATAGATTAGAGAAATCTGAACCAGGCAAATACCTCATATTGTTGTTCCTTTGTCTCCTTCTCGACAATCCATTCGTCGTCGGATTCAGTGGAAGAAAACTTCAGATTCATGCCCTCCTCGGACCAGAAAAACAATTGTACTGTCAAACTCTTCCGAACGGGTTTACAAAAAAAGGTCGAAGAAACAAATTTTCAGCTTTTGCTTATTCTCTCGACCTTCTCCTCGCCTTCTCTATTTTCGCATTCTCTCCCACTCAACTTTTATTCTCTTTGTTTTTACTCTAATCTCATCTTTTTTGTTTCTTCACTCCTTGCGAAACCCACTCCGAAGCTGCATTTACGACTGGGATCACTTGCCTACCACTGGCTTAATGTGGAACATTGGATTTACAATCAATCACACGGTTGTTGTTGGCTAGTACCAACATTGTAGAAGAACCCGTTGTTGGATGTACTGGACAATGAAGAGCTTAGCCCTTTCGGACATAACCGCCACATGTCAAATTCCATCTCACTTTTCTTCCACCCCAAGTTTGTTCACTTTACTCTCTCACCCCTCCTTAATATATTGATATTCAGTTGCTCTTTTGATGATGCCGACAACAACCCGTCAAGATGCAGATATCTCTCTTCTTCTATATGATTTCTCATCAGCTACTCTTGGTTACTTGGTTAATTGTAAAAGCTACAAAAGGATTCACATGGGTGAGGATATCAGTCGAAGTCAGTCAAATCCATTATTGCATCTCCAGCTCCAAATATCGGTGTGTATTTCGAATATCGACAAAAATTTTTATCAAAATTTACACCTTGATAACCAAACATCATCAATGTAAATATTAAAAAACAATCGGTTCTAATTTTTCATCCATCATTGAACTGGATCATATTTTCCATTCGTGTAAAATTGAATTTACACTTAAAACAAACGTAGCTTAAGAAAAAGGAGTGCAAATGTGGGACAAGTAGTATGACTGTTTGAAACTATCAAAAGTCGATACATGTTGACTCTAATCAAATGATAGCAAACCTTGAAGCTTTGATGAAGGTACACTGTTATGGGAAGCTCTTGTTGAAACCATTGCTATTGCTTTATACGTAAATAATTCTTTGGTGGAATCTAGAGATGCCTAAACTATTGCCACCAAGGGCTAGTTTGAACAATACCATAGGCATTAATTGAGCAAAAAATTGTAAGCAAAATTAATAGTGAGGTCTTCATTTGAGCATGCTAGCCACCATGGTTTTGAAAAGAAGACCGGAAATGAAACCATTGTGGCCATCAGTTTTCGGGTCAAACGGTCCAACCATCTGGTACTAATCTGGCCATTGGGCGGTTTTAGGGCCCAAAACTATACTTAGATCCATGGCCAGTCTCAGATCAACTGGTCCGACCATCCGATCCAGTCGGTTTTCAAAATCATGGTCACCACATAGTTCGGATCAATTGGAAAACCGGTTGGTGTAACAAATGCTGATATACCAATAAAACCAATTAGAATGGGTAACTTATCCAAAACATTTGTGGAGACCAAGATTCAAGTAAAACAAATGGAAGGATGTCATGTTTTGCTATGGCAAACATTGATTTCATTCTACAACATTTTCTGACTTGTTCGCTCATATTCAAAACAACTATCTTTCGTGACACTAAAGCTCTATTTGTTTGTGATGCCAATTTGAACTAGATATAAATTTTGTACTTGGTTCAGTTTTACAATATGTTCTTCATAGTTATGATTGTGCACTCCTACCTGATACAAGACATGTACATTTTGTTTTATTTACACTTAGAGACAATACAAATTGTGCATCCCAAAAACAGAAATGCAAAAGTTGCACCACCTTCCTCCTACCTTAGTTATTTCTCATATAGGCCCCATTCATTTTTTGATAAGTTATTTACCTAGTTAAGTGCATTGACATGGGTAATGTTTCCTAAATAAGACTTGTCTGAGTAAATGCATTTAACCAATTTTTAATCATGAAATTTACTTGGGTAAATTAGGCAATTTACCTATCTATTATTACAAGAGGCAAATTTGTCCATTTGTATTTTAACATTTTCTCCTCTCACCTAGAAGATGGATATCACATTCCCAAATAAATGATAGCAAGGCCCCGTTTGCTTTTCAGTAAATTACTTACCCAGGTAAATGCAATTACCTGGATAAGCGCATTTACCCGTGTTCCAGGTAAATAAGGTAATGACCATTTTAGTCATAAAAATCCATTATTAAAAAGGGGCATTTTTATCCCATTCAAGTATTAGCAACTTTTCTCCTATGTAGGAATTTTCCACATAGGAGATGGGTATACCTAGGAAAATGAACTTTCCCTGGTCCCTACATTAATCTGAAAAATGAACATGGGATTCTTGGTCAATGGGAACCAAAATCCCATTAACCAACTTTCTTCACTCTCAAAATCCAAAAAAAGAACGCCCCCAAATGAAAATTTGATTTATCATGGGTCCCACAATAACCAAAAAACAAATGTGAAAAACTTTAGCCAATTTTCTCATTGACTAATTACTCCCCCCTCCCAACTTATCGATGGATATGTTTTTGGGTTGTTTCAATATACTAGCTAGACAATCTCGATTAATTAGAATCTTTTTACATCACTTAAATGGTTGAGTTTAATTCACTAATATTAGGAGACCATTTTAATAACCTATTTGATTTGTTCCTTAGGCTGTGTTTGGTTGCAATGTAAATAAATTTGCACTGATGCAAAATCATGGTAGTACTACAAATGATTTGAGCGTAAATTCTGACCTATTTTTTTATCAAATTTTAGTTTATTTTGTTTGATTGCAGTATAAATGAAGTAAATTAAGGCATAAAACAAAATAAAGTAAAATTCAAAACAAAATAAAAAAAAAAGAATTTGCATTTTTTACATTTGCACTCCCACACATTTTTCTACTACAAATAAAATTGCACTGCAATCAAACACAAGTTAGGCTCAGTATGAAAAGAGTGCAAATACAAATATATACAGTATAAATACATACAAAATACATTATTTTGCACTATACATATTTTTATCTATACTCTTCCTAAACTAAGCCTTGTTTGAATAAACCATATTAGTTGACACTTGATACATTATTTACATGGTTGAGGCTTTCTCATGAGTCATGAGGCCATTTTGATGTGGTTCATTTTTCTTGTTTTTGAACGGGTAAGATTAATTGAAATCTTGATATATTGTTTGAATGGCTAATGTTTATTTGAATAGCTAAGATAAAAGGGTGAAGTTAGTCTTAATCGGGTTTTGAGTTGAACCTGATCCAACGCATTGGGGCGGGGCCAGTTTTTTGCATACCCTATCTCTAACCCCTAACATATGAACTGCACTCTGTCCTCACCCCATACCCCGCCAGGGCTAAAAATCTCAGCTCCATGTCTCCATCCTTGTCATAGCAGGGAATGGGGATCCCAGAATTTGCCCCACCCCACCCCAGCTACTCTCCTGTGTGCAAACCTATTTTTTGAGATAAGCATATATACATATGTTATAATATGTTATATAATATATGTATAAAATTTATTTAATATATTATACAACATAAAATTATTATAGGTGCCATGCTATATATAATATTTATATATAAACTATAAAATATAATATAGAATAACAAATTAGACATATATTATCTATTAGATAGGTTCAAGGTTGGGTTTGGGTGGGATAGACTCCCACCCATCTACAATTACCAAGTTCTGGGTTTCTCTGAAACCAAAACCAAATCCGATCAACAGCAAAAAAAAGTTGCCCCCATCAAGGGTTGAGGGTTAAATTACCATCATACTAAACCTGACCCGTTGAGATTTGAGATATGACGCATGAGAATATTTGCAAAAGTAGTCTTTTAAGTAATTAAGTATAAGGATGCTGCTATTCATATGACAAGAGGGTAGGGTTCAACATTCTCTTTTTTTTTGGTAGGATGGAAATAGCTTTGAATTGGGTTTTTATTTCTAAGCCAAACCCAAACCGCAAACCAGATCTGTCAATAGATTGGTTTTTAATTGACAATCCAACCAAACCAAAATCTTATGAATTCTATGTGTAATAAGAAGTTAATACCACTTCTAATAGGATTAGTAAGTGTGTATGTGCTTTGCATCTGGTAATTCTAGATGATGACAATTATAGTAATAATATATCCAAATTTTTTTATAAATTTTATGTATTTTTATTTTTTGTTTTTTATTATTAATCAGATGCATATTGCAAAATCCAAATCTGATTACATAAACACATCATCCAAATATGTGATAATCAAAATGAATTGTGAAGTTTCAAGTATCATTGACAGGCCTACCTACTTGGCCAGACTCTGTTTTTGGTAGTGTTTTATCTTTTTGGTGTATCTTTTTTTTTTCTTTTGTTCATTTACAAAAAATGTAAGATTTAAATAGAGGGAATTTAATGAGGTGGAAATTATTAGTTCAGTTTACAATTTAAACCTTACAATTAAATATGAACTAAATTAAAAATTGAATATTTTAGTCAATGTTCTAAAAAGATGGACTAGACCGGACAATCGAACATTTTGGCTCGGGAACCAGTTAGTTCATCGGTTTCGTTTTGGCCCTGAACCGCTATTTTTACAAAAAACTGTTGAAATGGTCAAAGAACCACTGACTCGGACGATTTAACCGTTAAAATGTTTGACCCGGTTAATGGTTCTTAGGTTGCTTTCAAACTAATTCCAAATCTTTTATTTATTTTAAAATATAAATTAGAAAATAAAAATAATTAAAAAAAGAAACTTTCATATCTCATAATCTTCTTTGATTATTCCTAATGGCCAAAATTAGTTATGGTTTTAGTTTTTCTATTTCGATTTTGAGTTTTCTCATTTATGTGATTCCTTTTCAGTTGTAACAAAAAAAATTGCAACTCCAATGCATAAATTGAAAAATCAATGTAAGAGATGATAAGAGATGATAAAACATTTAACTTATATTAAAATCTAAGATACACCAATAAAACAAATGATCTAGGATTCGAGAGAGATTTAGAGAGATAAGAGAGATGTAAGAAGAGGGCAAACAATGCTATAGTGGTCGTGATGATAAACATAGAGATAGCCGCTGACGGTGGTTCCTTCTCCTTCTCCTTCTTAGGGCAAAATAGTTTTGTAACAACGATCGATGAACATGATGACTACCATCTCTGACGACGCTTCATTTTCTTCTTCTTCTTCTTTCTCATTTCTCAACTTTGTCTAGTCGCCTCCTTCTCAAAGTCTCACACTCCCCTCTCATAATAATATATATATATATATGGTTGTCTTTGACCTAACCCCAATCTAACGATCAAAGTAAAAAGTTACATTATATTTTACATCTTATCAGTTTGACCCACTCAAACTCGACGATTGAACCACTGACCCGGAAATCGGAAGCCAAAGCGATTCTGTTTTGGGTTGGCTTTTAAAACATTTATTTTAGTTAAAAGAAAGTTCCACAACCTTATTCATATTTCTAATAGTAGTGTAAATATAGAATTATAGATGCATTTAATATTTTTTTATAATTTTCTGTGTGTAAAAATAATTCTGATACGTCACACTTAATTTTTATTTAATATGATAAAATACATGATATTATACATGTGCGTGAATGCTTTTTTTTTGGGCAAAATTTATGTATTTGTTTCATTTTTATATTTTTATATTTTATTAACTTTTATTATTTATTTATGACATTAAAGGTTAACACATTTAACCCAAAAGTTAAACTATTTATTGTTAATTTTTATATTTCATTTTTGGTGAGTTCTAAATTATGTATTTCATTTTTATTAGTAATAAAAATAATTTTTGTTTATTACACTTATTTTTTTAATTTGATTAAAAAATATCATAAATTGTCTAATTTTTTTCTACATTTTTGTAAATTTTATATTTATTTTTGTTTTAATAATTTTATTACCTAACTATGATTTCATTGGTTGATCAATTTGATTCAGATGGTTGAATTGTTTATCCACCAATTGGATAAAGAATGGTTTTGTTTTTTAGTCAGTTTTAAAATATATGGGTTTATATTGTTAAAAATATTGACATAGATCTAATTAGTAGCATTTATTAGTGAAAATAACTTAAAAATATAGGATTTAATACCTTAAGTAACTTAATGAAAGGGGATTCAACAATATCAGCAGTACTACCTGTACCAGCAGTATCAACAGCATTTCCCACCACTGCAGCCGAACCAGCAGCCTATTCCACCCCGGCACCCAAGGTTATGCCAGGGCTAGAACCAAAACCGGTCCAGAACCAATCAAAACATCCGCCAATCCCCTCATCAGGGTGAGGGGACCTCGTAGGTGCTAGTCCCTCCCAGGGGTCAGACTCCACCTCGTGGGAAGAGGGACGGTCAACACACTCCCCCAGTATTACAAGGAAACCTTAGAAATAGGCCTGAGGATAGTCATCTCAACAAGGCCAACCCACCACGACACTCCCAGCAGAAGAACAATGGATCATGGGGAGATAACAACCAGCCCAGAGTCAGAGGCGCGAACTCGAGGCCAGTCCCTTCTGTGCCTCGTGATAGCCGATGCGAACTCCACAACCAGGAGAACTCAGCGAGAAGGAACCAAGACCCACCTCGCAACAATGTTCGTGACAATGCCGAGATACCAAACTAGACCGAGGTCAGCAGCACCAACGCCAAGCCTGTGAAGAAGCAACAACGGCGACGCCGCAAGACTCGTCGCTCATCGGCCAGAAACAGTTCGCCAGCGAAGCCAAGCCAACAAGTAAAGAGAGTTAACGAAAAGGAAGAAGCGAGCTCGATGGCAATGAAGATTGCGCCTCCCTTGCTTAGCCGGTCATCTCCTCTGTCTCCCGAGCTTCTAGCAACCCCAATGCCGAAAGATTTTAAGGTTCCACCACTAGACAACTATGATAGGTCATTCGACCCCAATGAGCACATGGATTCTTTCCAGTCTCAGATGCACCTAGACGGGGCTGACGAAGCCTGCATGTGTGTGGCCTTCTCCACCACATTCAGGGGGGTAGTTCGAACCTGGTATAGGAACCTCGCATCGGGCTCCATCAAGAGATGGGTGCAGTTTGTCGAGCTGTTCACTGTGCATTTAGTTACTATAAAGAAATGTCCAAAGTCGCAAAAGCTACATCAAACACTTCAACGATACTTGCCTGCAAATACCGAACCTCGATCCAACGGTGCGTCTCACAGCAACGAAAAAGGAAATCAGCCACAGAGAGTTCAAGTGGCATGTGGTAGCCAACAAACCAAAAGATATCACTGAATTTCTTAAATTGGCAGACCAGTTCATCGGTACCGAGGAGGAGATTAACTAGAAGACTGATAATCCACCGGCTAAAAAGAGGAAGAGAGAGAATGAAGGGACGAGCAACAGTGGGCAGAAAAGGAAGAAGAGTAAGTCCCCGAGCAGGGGAAGAAGCAAGTCAAGAAACAGGTCCCCCTCGCGCGGCCACAAGTCAGGTCGGCATTCCAGGACTCTGCCAATAGAGAGAGCGAACTACACACCTCTGAATACTAAGGAGAGATCTTAATGGCCATTAAGGACTCCTCCTTTTTCAGATGGTCGCCCAGGCTAAGGGGAGACCCGACAACAAGAAACCCGAATGTCTACTACCATTTCCACCGAAATCATGGACACAACACAGAAAATTGCAGGAATCTCCGCGACGAGATCGAAGAGCTTATCCGCTGCGGGTACCTGAAGAATTACATCCTGCGAGAGGAGAGAGGGGCAGGCAGACTGACAGGGGGATCATTAGGGGGACCAGAGGAGGAATGCCCCCGAGACTAACAGGAAGAATGAGCAGCCACCTCGGCAACTACCAGAGGGGAGGCCAGATCGCAGAGTGATCAATATGATCACCAGCAGGTCCATCATCGTGGGATGTACATCAGCAGCTGGGAGGACTTTGGTTCGCGAATTGGAGAATTAAGGCGAAAACTCGCCAAAGCGACATTGACTTGAAGAACCTATCTACTTCACTGAGGACGATGCGCACAGGATCCAATACCTGCATGATGATGATTTAGTAGTGAAGCTAAGGATCGATGACTTCGAGGTGAAACACATTTTAGTGGACTCAGGCAGCTCAACAAATATACTCTTCAAGGAGACCTTCGACAAATTGCAATTGTAGAAAAGCGACCTGAAGCCGACAGATACACCCTTTGTAGGGTTCAACGGCGAAGAGGTCAGGCCTCTTGGTTGAGTCATAGTACCCGTGGAGAAAGGCACATGGCCAAACATTGTACGATTTGAGCACACATTCTTGGTGGTCACGACTCCATCCCCCTACAATGCGATAGTAGGTCGGCCTATCACACACGTTTTACGTGCGATAGTGCT
The DNA here is from genome assembly GCF_000365185.1 of Nelumbo nucifera. The sequence continues at coordinate 2,308,930 of NW_010729079.1, forward strand.
CAATTACTACTTAGCGATGAAGTTCCCAACTGACTACGACGTGGGGGTCGTGCGAGGTGATCGGCTCAAATCCCGTAAATGTTACATGGCCACTCGGAAAGGAAAAGCAAAGCTAGCGAAAGACGTTGAGCTCGAGCAACCAACAAAGTACACCGAAGAGCGAGCTGCCAAGACAGAAGAAATGGTCCACATACCGGTCTCTAACGCCGAACCGACCAAAACTCTTTAGATCGGTGCCTTGATTAGCGAGCCACTTCAAACTCAACTAGTATGTTTTTTACTTAAAAATTTAGATATTTTTGTTTGGTATGCGGTAGAGATGCCCGGGAACTCACAACCCGGTTCTGGTGAGGAGGTCGGGAAGCTCCTTGCGACAGACTTCATTAAGAAAGTCCATTACCCGAGTTGGGTGGCCAACCCGGTTCTGGTGAAGAAGGCCAACAGCAAGTGGCGCATGTGCGTCGACTACACCGACCTAAATAGAGTCTGCCCGAAAGACTGCTTCCCACTACCCAAGATTGACCGCCTAGTGGACGCGACTTCAAGGCACAAGTTGCTGAGTTTTCTAGACGCCTATTCCAGTTACAACTAGATTAGGATGGATCCTGCTAACCAGGACAAGACCGCATTTGTAACTAAGCTCGGGCTATATTGTTATAAGGCTATGCCCTTTGGATTGAAAAACGATGGGGCAACATTCCAACACCTTGTAAATAAAGTTTTTGAGCCGTTGATCAGCAATAAAGTAGAATGTTATGTTGATGACATGGTCATGAAGAACTAGTTTTCGAAATCTTTGTTAATTGATTTAAATGATGTTTTTCAAATTTTAAGAAGATATAATATGAAATTAAATCCGAATAAGTGTATCTTCGGAGTCACTTCGGGTAAATTCCTAGGTTACATAGTCAACCGATGTGGCATCGAAGTCAACCCAGAAAAAATAAAGGCAATCCTAGATATGAGACCACCTCAAAAAATAAAAGAAGTCCAGAGGCTGACTGGCCAGATAGCAGCCCTAAGCCGCTTCATGTCTAAATCGGTGGGTCGATGCCTCCCCTTTTTTAAAGCAATAAAAAAGAGCAAGAATTTCAAATGGACCGAAGAGTGCCAGCTTGCCTTTGACGAGCTGAAAAGGTACCTAAGTACCACACCGATTTTAACTCGACCTAAATAAGGGGACGAGTTAAAACTATACCTCCCCATGAGTGACGAAGTAGTTAGTTTGGTACTGATCAAAGAAGTAGATTGGGTCCAATGACCCATCTACTATGTTAGTAAAGTTTTGTAGGATGCAAAGACTAGGTATCAGGAAATCGAGAAATTAGCATACGCGCTGGTCATAGCAGCCCGGAAACTACGCCCATACTTATAGGCCCACACTATCGTTGTTCTCACCAATAGACCCCTGAGGCAGACTCTGCTTAAGCCTGAGGTGTCTGGAAGATTAACGAAGTGGTCCATCGAGCTCAACAAATATGACATTCGGTTTGATCCATGACCAGCAATCAAAGCCCATACCTTGGCAAACTTCGTAGCAGAGTGCACGTTCGATGCACCGACCCCTGAATTGATCGAGCTCGCTCACACATCGGAGGCATCAACCAGTGAGGCACCGGACCCGATCAAAGTAGTACTGACCTGGGACGAGGAGCCTTGGATTCTCCACGTTGACGGCTCATCCAACCAGCGAGGAAGTGGTGCAGGACTGCTATTGTACGGCCCAAGCGTGGTGAAGCTGGAGTATGCTCTCCGGTTTGGATTCGAGGTGTTGAACAACGAGGTAGAGTATGAAGCGCTGATCATCGGGCTGAACTTAGCAAAGGAAATGAGAGCAAAACACCTTATCGTATGCAGCGATTCACAAGTAGTGGTCAACCAAGTCACTGGCGACTATGAAGCCCGCAACCCAAATATGGCAGCTTACATGGCCAAAGTCAGAGAGATCTTGCATAGCTTCAGCTCCTGTTTCATGAAGCAAATTCCGAGGTCGAAGAACACTAAGGCCGACACCTTATCACGCCAAGTGAGCACGAGCGACAACACTATGCAAATTGTGTACATAGAGGACCTACCTCGGTCCAGCATTCTCGGGGGTGCAGAAGATGTCGCTCCCGTGTTGCAAGCGGAACCGAGCTAGATCAATCCGCTCGTTGATTACCTGCTCTATGGGACCTTACCTGTAGAACACAATGCAGCTCAGAGGGTAGAGCGCCAATCAACCAAGTACGTCCTCATAAACGGATGGCTGTATAGGAGATTCTTCACGTTCCCCTACCTGCGTTGCTTGCGATCCTCAGAAGCTGAGTTCGTACTTCACAACACCCATGAAGGCTTGTGCGGTGGACACTTGGCAGGGTTACTATTGGCCCACAATGAAGGCAGACACACTTGAACTCGTCAAAAAGTGTGACAGATGTCAAAGGCATGCCAATATTCACCATTAACTTGCTGCCGATTTGAAATACCTTATCTGCTCGTGTCTCTTCGTGCAGTGGGGAATTGACATCCTCGGTCCTTTTCCGCCGGTAACCGGGCAAAGGAGGTTCCTGGTTGTGGTAGTAGACTACTTTACGAAGTGGGTGGAAGCCGAGCCTCTAGTAACCATCACAGATCATAGCATACAGAATTTATTCTGGAGGAGCATAGTATGCCACTTCAGACTATCCCGGGTGCTGATATCCGACAATGGGAAGTAGTTCGAAGATATTAAGTTCCAAAACTGGTGTGTAGAGATGGGGATTCAACAAAACTTCACCTCGGTGGCACACCCTCAAGCGAACGGACAAGCAGAAGTAACTAACAGAGCGATACTTCGCGGATTGAAAGCTCGCCTAGCCTGAGCAAAGGGATTATGGGTGGATGAGCTACCCAGTGTCCTTTGGGCCTACCGAACTACTGTCAAGACCGCGACGAGTGAGACTCCCTTCAACCTCACGTATAGTACAGAGGCGGTGATCCTGGCAGAGATCGAGGTACCCACATTGCGACTTGAGGCCTATGATGAGGAAGCAAACGACGACGAGCTCCATACCAAATTGGACCTGGTAGAGGAGGTGCGAAACCTGGCCTACATCTAGACTACGGCATACCAGCAGAGAGTAGCTCGGTATTATAACGCCCGGGTCAAGAAGCGACAGTTTCGTGTCAGTGACCTAGTTCTCCGGAAAGTTATGGTACCTGAGCCTGCATAGGTAAGCTCGGACCGAACTGGAAAGGTCCGTACCGTATAAGACGGGTGTTCGGGGAAGGCATATATGAGCTCGAGACTTTGGAAGGGAAGCAGGTACCTCGAGCATGGAACATCGACAACCTAAGAAGGTACTATTTATGAGTCCACGACTCTAAGGTAAAATTCCCCTAAGTCCATGGGGCCACCGAATTGGTCAAAAAGATGACGAGCTGGAGAGAGGACTATGAGTCACTCCTAGAAGCCTAAGGGCCACGATGCCGATCTGATAGAAGATCTCGGCACTACAATAAGTCCTAGTCGCCTCTTTGGCATAGGTAGACAAATCCCAATCGCCTCTTCGACATGGGCAGATAAGTCCTAGTTGCCTCCTCGGCATAGGCGCGACAAGTCTCAATCGCCTCTTCGGCTTGGGCAAGAGAGTAGCCCGTGCATAGACAGGTCGGGTACATACCCTACAGTGCCCATCTACCTTGGCATACAACAATACTGGGTTATTCCTACTTGGAGTCCAGCTCGTTAGCTTGGCACTTCGGGATAACCAACACTTAGAAAAAATTTCGGGACAACCAACACTTAGAAATTTTTTTGCACACAAAAGGTTCTTTGAATCACTATGCTTCATTAACAAAAAGTTCCGAGTACATGGCGAAAAAAAAAACAACTACAGCTGAGCTCGGAAGCCCAAGACATACACTATATACGGGGGGTCCAAGAAAAGAGGCAAGAGGTATCAATTAATCTGGGGCCCTTCATCCCTAGTAGCAGCGTCGGTAGGCTGATCGGTCTCCATGTGGTCATCGGCGGCGTCATCTCCCTCTTCCCCTTCCACAGTCTCTTCGCCGAGGAGGTCGTCGCTCTCCTCCTCCTCGGAGTTGGGGTCATTAGCTGCCTCGAGGGCCATCTCCTCGGTGATCTTTGATGTTGTGATGGCGCTGATGTCGAGGTGAGGAAACTTACGTTGGGTCAACCACCTGTTGAGTTTGAAGCCTTTGCGGTAGCCCGCTGTTTCGGTCTCAAAGAGCAGCTCGCATTGTTCCGCCGAAGACTTATACTCCTTGACAGCCTTGATCTTCGCCTCCTCCATTAAACGAAGCAGGATGTCAGTCTGCTCCTTCACCAACTCCTCGAGGCTTTGGACTTTTCTCTTAAGGGTCGCCTCACACTTTTTCAGCTCCTCCTGCTTCGCCATCAGAATAGTTAACAATTCTTTCTGAGCTCGCGCATCCCTCAATAATTTGTTGTTCTCGCTGTGAGCCAAGTTCAGGTCGGAGTGAGCCTTGTGAGATGACTCCTCGGCCTCAAGAGCTTGCTTCAAGTTCATTTCGGACTGGTAGACCAGGGCGTGGATCGAAGAATTCACCTGACAAGAGAAAAATCGAGACATAAGTATTGAGAAAAAAATCTAAGTATAGAAGGATTGATGGTTGGGTACATACCACCATGTAGTGTATCGTCTCTCTTCCCCCGAGCTGAGCGGCCGGTAGTTTAGCCCACCGAGTAACCTCTTCAGGGAAGACCGCATCATTGTTGTTGAGGAGACCAAGTTTCGGGCTCAAGACGCTCTGAGATGGGATATCGCTGCCCGATGGGGCAGCCTCCTGAGCTTGCTGGGCCTCGGAAGATGTAGTTTCCTCAAGCAATTGGTGTGGGGAAGCCCTATCCCGGTCCTTTTCGACCAGGTCAATTACTAGGGGTTGTTCGGTCCTGGCTAGGGGTTTGGAGGTGGTGACACCAATGCCCAAAAGTGGGAACCTCCTCTTGAATGCAGGCCTTCTTGGAGGCCCTCTTCTTCTTCTTGCCCTTCTGCATGCCTTTGAAGAGCTCGTCGGTAGAGAAGTCGGCCATGATGACTACAAGAAAGCAATGAGCAGAGTCAGCTGCAACATCAAAGTAAAATAAAATAAGAAAAAGAGTACAACAGTTAGCGACCTACCGGGAGGACTTAGGCCGGCCTGCGCAAGCTTCTCTTCAGTCACGAAGTTCTCAAACTTCAAGCCTAGCTTCGCCCAAGCCCAGACTTCCTCCCGCACCTTTTTATCTAGCCTAACGTCGGGATCCTGGATGGCGGGTCTCTAGTGGGTTGGAAAAGGCAACCCTTCTGCGTTACGAACTACGAAGTAACGCCTCTTCCAGGCTGGGACTTTGTTGGGGAGCTTGTGTAACAACTTGTACTCGAGACGAGGAGACATGTAGTAACTACGCCTATGCTCGGGTAGAACACAGACAAAATTCTTCTTGATGGAAAGGATCGAGGAAAAAATGTCGAGGTCAAGAGGTCGATTATAGTCGTGAAAAAGGGAGATGGTACCTACAATATTGCGAATGGAGTTCGGGTGGAGCTGGTCTATGGCGATGTCAAAAAATTTGACGATCTCGATTATGAAAGGGTAGAGTTGAAAACGAAGGCCAGCCATGAGCTATTCCTCGAAGACCACGATCTCGTCGTGACCATGATCCCAAGGAAAATTTCCTAAGTAGATACCATAAGCGAGGTCGTTAGGAAGTCTATAGCGATCAACTAAGGAGAGGAGCTTGTCCGCTGTCATTGTAGACAGACCGAAGCTGTCTGGCAGGCGACCTCGGTGTGAGGAGGAGGCCGATTTGCCAGAAGCTTCTCGCTCTCGCCGAGGTGAGTCTACGTCAGACGGATTGGGGTCCTCATCCTATTTCGAAGTGCCCACCTCGGTAGGATGAGGCTCCATAGTTTATACCGAGGTACCCACCTCAGCCCCAGCGGACTCACCACTCCTATCTAGAAGGCTATCTAAACTAAGGTCAGACATAATGAATTAAAAGGAAACAGACGAATTCACCAAAAGACAAAAGAGGAAGCGAACTGCCTTGGATACAAGACGCGAGCTGAAGAACGGATGCGCGACCTCAACTCTCGGATGCACTTCGAAAGACGAAGGAAAGGGAACCTGGGTCCCCCTATTTATAGCCACCATATCCAGGAACTGACGGTTCAGATCAACGCGATCCTATGGCTCTCGTGAAAACCGACCGCACTCTCTTCGAGGAAAGATTTCAGCTGAGCACGATTTTTGGCGTCCGCGCGTCCCCAACACGCGACCTGGTTTTTCCATTGAGCCACATGGGTTACATCAGTCCAACCATAAAATCGGGAGGTGAGCCAAGAAGAAATCAGGCCAACCTGCTTGTACTGACTGTAAACTCCCCACACCGAGGTTGCGACCCCTGGCACAGGGAGTGGGGGGCAATTGATGAGGGGTAATTTGGCCTGACCTAGCGACCGAGGTACACATGAATGCGATCAGCCAGTAGGGTGACAACTCAGCAAGGGAGCCTCACCAGCAACTCAGGAGCTCGGGACCTTGAGCACCTCGACACCTAATTCAGTTCAGGGCCAAAGGACTAAAGTGCCAGTTCGGAGCCAAAGAGCCGAGATGCTAGTTTGGGACCAAAGAACAGAAGCGCCACGTAAGCGACTCCAGAAACTTCCCCAACGGACTCCGAATCTCCCGGGATCACGACGTCTAGTAACATGGCTCATCCTCACCCCGTCTGAATCAGAGGAAAGTGATAAACCTTATCAACTGGCGGATTGCTCTTCTTTGGAAATGGAACGGATCTTATCTAGCATTCAACTAGACGTATTGCTCTCCTTTTCAAGGCGAAGGTACACACGATTACTCACATTCAATATCTCTAGCATTCATACTTAGTTTGCAAACACACAGAATACTGACTTAAGCATCAGAGCGACCTCACTGGGTCTTCCACCCCGGTCCCTCTGAGCACTGTTTTGCAGATTGATCTAGCTCACCATGCGAATATGTTCAGACAATTCTCCAGCTAGGAGCTTCCAGATCGCACATCATCATAAAAGAAATCAATTACCGAAAAAAGGAAGAAATCGAAGACAGAAGAAAGTCAATTACAGATGGCTGATGGCTTTGTTGATAACTATGGTAGAAAGCTGACCTGAATCAGCGACGGCGGTAGTTCAAAACAAACAAATATGAGTGAATGAATTGTTTTCCAATTAGGAGACCCTCCGTTTTCCCTATTGAGAAAGGCGCTAGGTATGATCTCCTGTGGAATTAGTTTTGGTTAAGCTATTCCGTCATCTTCTTTCATTGTTCCTGTTTCTATTCTTTCCTGCTTTCTGTCTTCAATTGTAATTGGTAGCATGTTTTAATGTTATGAGTATTATTTATTTTAGTTTCAGTTTTGTCTCTGTTTCATTTGCTATCTATTGCTATTATTTCCCTTTCTTTCCTGTTTGCCTAGAAAGTGTTTGAAAAAATTCTAAAGGCAATCGTAAAAAATGTCCATTGTCTCCGAATCCTTTGTCTTTCTCAGCACTGTTGGGTTTTTTTTTTTGTGATGGAACATGATTGCCTTTTTTGTATTTTTTGTAACTTTTTTTCTTTTTTTTGTGTTTTTAAAATTTTTAGTTTTCTTCATTTATGTTGTGTTTTATGTAATTTGTGGTTTTCTCTGTGTTCTTTGTAATTTTTGTTATTTTTTCTTTTTCATAATCTCTCTCATGTTCTATAATTTCTGTTAGCTTTATGCATTTGTTATTTTTTTTATATTTTTTATAATTTTCATTAACTTTTGTATTTTTTTATGCATTTTTATATAACGGCGGTTAACAGATTAGATAAATAGACTAGATTGGGTCAAAGAATATTTGGATGGAACCCAATCCATATAATTTTATCTAAATGAGTCATTAATAGAGTAATAACTATTTTTTCTTAATAACTATCTTTTTCAATTAGCAAAAAAGAAAATGTTATACAGTTCAGATGCACCCAAATCCGCCCAATTGCCAGCCTTATATGTGGTTCAACGTTCAATCAATACGATTTGTCCGTTTTACTCAACAACTCCACCACTATATATAATATAATATGGTGTGAATTCATCCACCTAACAGAATAATCATTCATTGATGGCGGGATAATGAGACCGGATCTGCTAATCACACATGGCGCTTCATACCGATCTTACAAATACATCTTTATCATATAGGGAATATTTTAAGAACTTATTATATTATTATTCACGAAATATTTTTAATGTATGGTGAGATATGCATATAAAGTCGGTGTGAGGAATAAATCGCAATTTCGGGGTAATAGGCTATAATAGTCATGCTTGGTATAATGATTACAAAGTAGGGGTGTTCATAAGAAGGTCCAATCCGACCAAATCGATCAATTTGGACTGATCCAATCAGAGTCAGTCGGGTTTTCATCAGTACGGGTCAATTTCGGATTGTACAAATTCTTAAATCGATGATTTAGGTTGGTTTTGGTTTTCACACAAAAAAACCGAAACCGACCCGAACCGAACCAACTTAGTTCCTAGTTCAAACATGAAGTTCCAAAGCCCATTTGGCCACCTAGTTTTTGAATGGTTGCAAGAAATTTTGGATTAGTGAATAGTGATTAATGAACAACTTTTGTGATTAACTTTTCATTTAAATTTTATCAATAGGAGATGGCTGAAATGATGTTCAATTTATGATTGTTTTTAAAATTAGCAAGATTTTATTACAGGGATGAACTTAGAACCAAAACGGACCCAAACCGACCCAACCTGACTCAAACCGATCAGGTTGATTTTACTTAATACTAAGTCGATTTTGATTACTATATCAAATAACCCAACTGGGTCGGATAGATTGGAAAAACCGCAATAAACTAACCGAACCCAACCCGTGAACAGCCCTGTTACAAAAGGTGAGATCCGACCCTACCGCCGACCAAATAATGTGATTCCTACCATACGTACGTTTTCTTTTCTTGTTTACATGAACTATAACACTCAATTTATCATCCACCTTACATAATAACCCTTCATAAATTGAAATCTTGGCAAGCATGAAAAATAACCCAACTTGGAAGAAACCTCCAACGACTGAGTGCCGATTACCATCCGTCGGTGGTGGTGGGGTAATATGCTACTAGCCAAAATAGAGACATGCATGGTGCAATAATTTCAAATGGAGACACCAGAGCCTCAATTCTGAGATTTTCAATTGGTATGATTATTTTCCACGTGATCTTTAATGTGTTCTTCGTTATTGTAATTTGTAGTAGTAATGGCCCACAAAGATAACTTGTCAATGTTGTCATGTGTAAATGCTATTATTCGTCTATTATGATCTAACACAGTGTTTATAATTATTGTTGATGCGGACGGTAGGACCGTTTGACTCGGAAATCATATACGCAATCGATTCTGTTTCACTCTTGACCTGTTTTGGGGCCAAAAATCGTTGATTTGATTCAAGAACTACTTATTCGAGTGGTCGAACTATTGATCCATTCGACCTGGACATCAGTTCATTGTTTAATAACAAAAAGGATGTTAAAAGATAGAGAGGGACACTTATATTAAACATCACCGAGATCCTAGAGACAAATGCAAAAAAAAGGATTGGAGCGGAGAGATCTTGCATCTTAGTTCTCAAATTAAATCTAAGATTTGAGACGAGAGAGGGATAAGAATGGATGTCAACTTGCTACTGTGCTTCTGTTGTTGCTGCCATCTCCGTCGCTATCACGATCACCGGTGAATGCCAGATCCTCTCATTCTTTTTCTTTATTTTCTTTTCTTTCTTTCTTTCCCTCAGCCGATAACCACCTCTATCTCAACCTCTCTTCTCATAAAAAGAAAGACAACTACAAATATTTGTCATAATCTAATTAAACTGTTATAACCGTTCTACCTGAATAATCAAATCGCTGACACGGGAATCGGCGGCCACAGCAATTCCATTTTCGGTTTGCTTTTTTAAAACCTTGGACTCTAACAAAAGTAGTAGACGAGTTTTTGGAATGGCAATCTCTATTCTATCTGCTGGTGCTGGTGGGCATTAGTCCCAACGGGAGGTTTTTTTTTTTTTTTTCTCTTAAAAAATGGATATTGCGACGGGATGGGTTTTGGGGTTTTACTACCCATTAGCGTGCATATAGATAGGATATGGTATTAGACTAAAATTAATCCTCACTAACCCACGTATTATTGAATGTATGAGATGTTGAATATAATAATATTTTAAATTTTATATGAAGGATTGATAGTATTTCACATGTTTTATTCAAATAATTGAAAATTCTGATGTTGTTCATGTTATTAGATGCAGGTTTTGGACTCAATCCGCAAATGCAACCCACCCTACCTTCAAATGTGGGGAGGGTTTTGCATTTTCATATGCAAGAAGGGTCAGAATTCTAAAAATTCCCCCAATATGAAAATGATTAAGATGCGATGGCATGATGGCCGCAGAAATAACCCAGTTCAATTCAATATATATTGAAGTGGTTAATTAATGAATTAGTATATATTGAGCTAGAAGCGGCTGGGGCTGATCATCTCAACACTCGCGCGTGAAGCAACACTAGGAAAAAACAAATTAAGAAGAGGAATGTCTAGTCTTCTGCAAGTGTTGGAGGAGAAGCAAACCATCCCATTTCATCCATTCTCTTTGTTTCTAACGATCCTTTTCTCCTACTTCTTGTTTCTTTTTGTGTTCAATGGATTCAGTAATTTTACTCGTAGATCAACTCAAGCCAAGGAATACAGACTACCACCTTCTCCGTTCAAGCTCCCGATTGTAGGGAACCTTCACCAACTATTACTATCTTCTCCCAATATGCACCGTACTCTCCGATCCCTTTCTCAATGCCATGGCCCGCTCATGCTTCTACAGCTTGGCAACATACCAACTGTTGTGGTCTCGTCGCCCGACATCGCTCGAGAAATCTTGAAGACCCACGACATCATCTTCGCCAGCAGACCCAAGGTGATCGCCGCTGAGCGCCTTCTCTACAATTATAAGGATCTGGCAAGTGCACCTTACGGCGAGTACTGGCGTCAGGTTCGTAAGATCTGTATTCTCCAACTTCTTAGTGTGAAAAAGGTGCAATCATTTCGAAGAGTGAGAGAGGAAGAGACAGCACTCTTGATCGAGAACATCCGTCGTTCCTGTTTTTCTTCACCTTCTTTGTCGGCTCCGGTGAACCTAAGCGAATCGTTGGTTTCTCTCACCAACGATATAATCTGTAGGGTTGCCTTCGGGAGGAAATATAGTGGAGGGGAGGGTGGCAGGAGGTTTAGGCGGTTGATGAGCGAGTTCGGGGCACTGTTGGGGATGTTCAATGTCGGAGACTACATTCCATCGTTTGCTTGGGTGAATTATTTTAATGGATTGAACACGAGACTGGAGAAGACGTTCAGAGAACTGGATTGCTTTCTCGATCAAGTAGTCAAAGACCACGTTGATCGTAAGAAGAAGAAAGAAAATGGTGATGGTGTCGATGAAGATGACTTGGTTGACACTTTGCTTGAGATTGCAGAGGACGGTACGATTGGCATTCCTCTCGAGACAGAAAACATCAAAGCTATCATATTGGTAAGCGATTATATATACTACGCATAATTCAAATTTTAGAAATCGGATCTGACCTTTCGCATTATTCAAACTTGAGATCACCGAATACTCCACGTCATTCCTCAATCTTACCTTCGCTATTGGTCAGTAGCAGTAGGGCTAGCTGTAATTGGACCGGATCGGATTCTGTAAAGACTATTTGATTCGATCTAACAAGAAATACGATCGAACAGAACTCATTAGATTTTCAAGAGTATAATTGGAATATCTTATCGGATATCTGATTTAACTTGAATTGTAATAAAAAATTTTGATGATATAATATGTTATAAAAAATAATTATATAAATTAATAATACATAGAATATATAATATTTTATAACTAATGGATTGGATTAATTGGACCATTTGGTAGATTGAATTGGGGTATATCAGAATTTGATCCATTAACTAAATGGATCGACTTTTCCGATCCAATCCGGCTTTTATGGGATAGAAATTCAAATTTGAATCAACCTACGATGCTTTATTTTTTCTCTTGTCCTCTTGTAATTCACTTCTACTACGGCCGAATTTTAGCCCCGAGCTGCTTCCACCAATGACTGAACTAAAGCTCCATGTCCGGTCTGGGTCCACTGTGAGCTGTACAACAGTGAGACAAGCCGTTGTTATATATGAAATTGACGTAATTAAGGCGGTGTTCGGCATCGTGTTTATGTCGTAGACGGGACCCACGGGATGAACACCAGTTTGGCTGGTTAGCGTGAACCGGTCCCGTGTATAACCCAATTTCTCATTCACGGAAAAAACTTGTGGTTAGGGCTTGTTCATATTCTATTTTTAACATCCTCTACTTCACACTTTTCCTGAAAGGGTGAAATCCTATTGTCTGTTTCACATTTTTATATTTTTGTTAATAAAATATTAATTATTTTACTTACTTTTTTACTTTTTTTAATTTTTAATATTTTTATCAATAACATAATATTTTTAAATATTTAAAATATATTTTTAAAATTTTAATTATTTTACTATTGTTTTTATAAAAAAATAATATTTATTGGTTAATAGACCTCTTCATGGGCCGACCCGATCTAAGTCGGCCTTGGACAACATTTCAGGCCCGTGGGCTCAGGCTTAAAATATTGGGCCAGACTTTTTTCAGGCCGGGCTTAGAATTTCTCAAAAAAGCCCGGCCCGAGCCCGAGCACAACTTGATAATGTATTATATTAATAAAAATATATTTTATATAATTGAAAAGCATATATATAATATATATTTTTCTCTTCTTTCAAGTAATAATGAGACTTTTCATTATTTTTTTAGGTTTTGAGGTCTTTTAATATAAATAAAACAACTTTTAATTGAACTAAAAATGAAAAATCTTTTTTTTTTCAAATTTCTAGTCGGGCTCGGGCTCAAGACATAGGCCCAATGGTCGGGCCGGGCTCGAGCTCGGGCTTGAACATTTTCTGTTAATGTAAAGGCAAAGCCCGACCCATGAACAGGTCTATTAGTTAATATTAATTCATTGATGCATTTTTCAATATATTTATCATATAGAATGTAAAAATTAGATATTTATGATTAATTGTGTAGATCAGGTTTTCGAACCGTCATTGACCCGGATGGTCGGACTGTTCGGCCCGAGAACCGTCCAAGCAAATGGTTCCGTTTTACCCCAAACTCGTCTTTTGGCCAAAAACTGTTGAAAAGTCAACAACCCGTTGATCCGGGCAATCGAACCGTCGACCCATTCAATGGTTTTTGATTGTTTTTATTTTTTTAATTTGTTTGTCAGAACGGGCCGTTCGTTCGAATCGAATAGTCGAACTGTCGACCCAGAAACCGATGGCCAAAGTAGTTCCATTTTCGGGTCATTTTTTAAAACGTTGGTGTAGATCATACATAAATGTATACGTGATACATGGAATCAAAAAGTGTGGTGGTGGACTGGTCTACACTACACCTACACTTATAGAATGTCACTGTGAATATGAACTGTGGTGTGGTATGAATTGATCCTTACCAAAGGATGTGGTGTGGACCAATTCACACTCACAAATCTTGGGACCCTAGACAGGCAGTTTGTTCAAGACGTAGATCACCTAGTTTGACTATGAATTTAAATAAAACGATCGTGCCAGCTTTTTATTGGGCGATCTAATTCCGAACAATGTTTTAATTAGTTTTACTGTTGAACCATTTTGAAGTAGATCTTCCAAAGATTAATTTCAACTACTTGTTTGGAAATTCAAGCTAGTAGTTTGACTATGAATTTAAATAAAACAATCGTGCCAGCTTTTTATTGGGCGATCTAATTCCAAACAATGTTTTAATTAGTTTTACTGTTGAACCATTTTGAAGTAGATCTTCTAAAGATTAATTTCAACTACTTGTTTGGAAATTCAAGCTAGTAGTCATGCGTTTAATTAACCAATGAATGTTAATTGTTGTCACATGCATGATGCATGAGATAAATTTTAATTAATAAGAAGGATGGGGGGGGGGGAGGGAGTACTTTACTACTTTTTATGTTTAATATAATATTTGATTTACCGTAGTCGATCAAATTACGCTTGATCTTTAATTAATTGAATTTGGCTTGTTTAATTAATTTGCTTTGATTTCTCTGGTAGGACATGTTCGCTGCAGGAACAGACACCACATATACAGTCATGGAATGGGTAATGGCAGAGCTTTTAAAACACCCAGAAGCCATGAAGGAATTGCAGGAGGAAGTGAGAAGTGTGAGTGGTAGTGGAGGCAAACCCATCGTAACGCAGGATGAAACAGAGCGAATGGGATACTTGAAATTGGTAATAAAGGAGACTCTACGCTTGCATCCACCACTTGCTTTGTTGGTGCAACGAGAAGCAAGCGAAGACGTGAAAATACAAGGGTATGATATTCCAGCGAAAACAAGAGTAATTATCAATGCATGGGCGATAGGAAGGGATGGTGGGTCATGGGAAGAAGCGGAGGAATTTAAACCAAAGAGGTTCTTGATGAGCAGAAACGACCTGGTTGATTTTAATGGACGTGAAGTGAGGTATATCCCATTTGGAGCGGGTAGGAGGGGTTGCCCAGGAACTCAATTTGGGATGGCTGTCAATGAACTGGTGCTGGCAAATCTTGTGAACAGCTTTGATTGGAAGTTACCTGGAGGAGCAAGTGCACGGGATTTAGATATGACTGAAGGTTCTGGGGGAACAATTCATAAGAAACTTCCACTCCTTGCTGTTGCAACTCCTCACTAATTTTAGTTGTAATTAATCTAATTTAAATTGTCTGGCGGTGAGAGAGGAGAGAGAAGGCTAGGCCTTTGCTATATATAATAATTCATTCTGCAGATATAGTGACAAACTTTGTTTTCTATCAGGTCTGCTTATTTTCTAGCCAAGGATATGGTTTTGAAGACCAACTTTGATAATATTGAGGGTTCTACAATTTGTAGGAATGAAAGGAAAACTTCTAGATAAAGAGTTTTGGAAATTAAAGATTGACCTAAAAATAAAAAAAATTTCTCAGGAAGTGTTGCTGGAATGCAATGGTCGTAAAATATAATCTGGCCAAGAGGAAGATCGATCTCACCCTCGATCGGCTAGATGTCCTATTTGTAAATGAGAAGATGAATCCATTATGCATGCATTATTCTCTTGCGATCATGCAAATGTAGTCTAGTTTGGTAGCACAAGATGATCTATTATGCTTGTTTGGGCTTCTTATTTGGGTAATTTGGAAGGTCAGGAATATGTTTGTGTTTGAAAATTTAGTCCCTGATCTATATTTGACTTTGTATTTGGCCAATGTATGATGCTGAAGGAGAGGAAGATGACTTCGTTGCAAGAATAACATCATTCTTCCCGTGCCCCTGATGTTTCAAGCTCGAAGGTCTCCCCTTTTTGGCAAGTTCCGTTGCCAGGTTGTTTAAAAGTGAATATAGATGCTAGTTTTTAGAGTTCTGAAAAGATGATTTTGGTTTGGTCATTAGAGATCACAGTGGAAATGTTATTGTTGCCCAATTTTCTCATTTTATCATCTATTGAAAAACCACATTTTCTTTAACATGACACCGATATTTTTGAAAAACCACCACAAATGGAAGAAACCCAGAACTTGGAACTATTTGTATCACACTGACTACTGAGTTGTCTTTTTCTCAATAAATTTCATTGTCTTCTCCGAAGATTTTGGAAAATCTCTCTTTTCACCAACTGATGGTGGCTCGGTTGCTAAGTTTTGTGGCTAGTTGTAGCGAAGAGGTTTACATAACAACATTGACTTCAAAGGGCTGGATATTGAACCATCACAATACAGAGCAAGCTGCAGGCGTTGCAAAAGGCACTAATTTGGGTTTACAATATAAATCTTCTTTATTGCTTCAACCTCAGCTGCAAATTGCCACGAGTCAAGAATTGCAATTTACATGCAGAGAGGACAATTTAAGCACCAGTGAAAAGAAACGATCTATGCCGAAAAGAAAAAGAAAAGAAATGATGTGTTAAAAATTGAAGGGTTTTAGACATTAGAAGAGCTGAAGAAAAACCAGAAAAGACATGGGTTAATGTAGTGAGAAATTATTTGGGAGCCCATAATTTAACAATGGATATGGCAGTGAAAAGACTGAAATTTGGAACGGAATTCAGGTAACCGAGCCCATATCGTTTGGACAAATCTTAGTTGAGTTAGATATGCACGATGCTACTGTGCTCAGAACACATGAGAAATATAATTAACCTTCTGCTGGTTGCTACTAAATGTATATATGAACATGAAGAATGAAGATTTGAAAAATTATACAAAAAACAAAACTTGATCTATTTTTTCATTTGTGAAGACTGAAGATTACAAGAAATTACATCCACTATCTACTTAGAGAAGTGGCTCTGACAATTCCATTTCATTTGATTGCTGCTGTTGCATCTCAGCCTGCTGGAACCCAACAAAGTTAATCCCTAGCCATTGCCATGGCCAGCATGCATATCTCTGCCTGTTTCTGTTCCTTGAGTCTTCCCGGGTATCAGACTCTTCAAGCTGGTGAGTAAGCTCCTCCACCCTATCACTCAGCCTTGAAGCTCTCAAGTCTGCCAACCTCAAAGATTTCTCAGCTGCATCTCTTGCTGCCATGGCCGCAGCAGCTGTCTCTTCCTTGAATTTAAGCTTTTTCTCTGATTCGATCATGGCCTGCTTTGCCTCATCCAGTTCCTGCCGGAGGGATGACAACTGCAACATCCAAATCAAAATCATTTTTTTGGGAAGGGACAAACAGATTATGCATTAAGAACTATAGAGAAGCATTAAATATATAGTAATATTTGTACTTATGTTTCAAAACATTTTCTCGTTGGTAACAAAAATAGTCACAAGTTGCAATTAATGCCAACGCAAGTATGTGCACTGAAATTATAAAAATCGCACAACTTAACTCAGTCTTAATCCCAATTATTTGGGATCAGCTACACAAATACCTTCAAATTATACAAATTGCTATATTCGAAAATTTTGCAACTACTTGTAAAGGCATTGGTTCAGATAATTTTTTAATACAAGTCAAATGCACCAAAACTATAGAGCCAATAATAAGAAAATGGAGGCAGGGCACTTGTGCCATGGGATATGAGCTACAAGAAGATGGCTTGGGCTATAAGAATGACGAGTTGCAGTAAATTTTGCACATTCATGGGAGAGTTTGTTTTCTAAGATTTTGCAGATGAACCAAACTCAAAAAAAAAAAAAAAACTTGGAGTTCCATCTCATTCAAATTGAATGAACTTAATTTTAAGGAGATTTTACCAAAGAAAATTTTAGGAGATTCTAAATCTTCCTTGTCAGGTAGTATACCCTCAGGTGCAGAGTCAGTTTTCTCATGGGGGACATCCATCATAAATGTACTTGGCAAAAATCAAACAAGTTGCTTTAGGAAAAGCATGGAAATATCTATTGTTTTGCCTGACACCAATAAAACAAAGCCAAGGAGAAATATGTAAATTCAAAGCTGTACCATAATATCCAAAACAAGGATATGATTATTCATTGCCCAAAATCCAGGACAGAAGTACTTATTTCTTACCTTCCTCCAAATATAACTGTGATGTTTGTAAGCCAAAGCTCTCTAATATGCATATAGAAATGACCAGTACAGGGATCACATAAATAATCTTTGTTTTTTAAAAAAAAAATCAATACATACCTTACATTCTTCCTATATTTTCAAAACTTTTTACAGTGAGGCTTCACAAGAATATTTATCATACTATATCTTTGTTGAGAAACAATAAAATATCATGGGTTAAAAAATAACCTTTGCACAACATAAAGTCATAAACAATACAATTTGTATCCTAGAAGTATCTAAGTAGTAACGAGTCTTAAGCATAAAGAAGTATTCGCATATTATAGATTTAAAATAGAAAGCATTTGAAAATTCTTCTTGACCATTTCCTAACTGAAATAGTTGAATACTTACTATTCTCTCCTTGGGGTATATAGACATATAGTAGTTAGTCTTTAGAGGCCACATAGAATGACATGATTCAACCTTGGTTTTTCATTGCATTTGACAATGCAAGTGCATCATCTAAAATGGATTTATCATAAAAATATTAAGAAAAATGGAAGCAAGATGCTTTCATTTTTGGGCACTATTTGGTTAAAACAACATCCTTCTTTGCTTCCCAAGGAGAGTGAAATAATGGGTTTTGGGCACTATTTGGTTAAAATACAATGGAAAATGCAAACCAAATACAAATTTTCAGATGTTAACTGCATCCCATTGATGGTTCTGTTTTCCCGACAAGTAGCTTTTTTTTATCAGTGAATTGTATGACTTATTAACTCATACCCAAAGATAGTACAATTTAGGGAGAGGCACGAGATGCAATGATGAGGGCGGATTTTGCCCTCCAATGACATTGTGACACATAGCACCTCAGAACAACTAGGTGACACCCGGAACCACTCAGGCAACAACTTGCCAAGTTAATGGTGTCCAGCCTGGCGGTCTGGCACATGCGCCGACCTGGCAACTTGCAAGACGTGCTCGCTGACGAATTCAACATGCATATCCAAACACTCCCACGATCCTTGGAAGTTGGCCCACGTGCCGAACGATCTGGAGGGTGGTCAACGTGCATGGCGGTTACCTCCAGGAATCTCGGACCAGTTAGACACGACCTCCGGGGGCGGTACATGAGCAAGGCCTATATAAAGGCACCAACCCCAATGACAAAGGGGCAAGTGAGCAAGCAAGCAAGTAAGCATAATCTAGCTCTCAAACTGTGTGATTTTTAGCTCGCGATTTACTATGAGAGTGTTGACTTAAGAATCAGAACGACCTCGTCGGGTTAGTCACCCCGGGTCCTCTGACATTTGGCAGCTCGGAACCTCATAGGTAGCTCAACACCTCACAGGCAACTTGCCACCTAGTCAGCTCGGAACCTCATAGGCAGCTTGCCACCTGGTCAGCTCGGAACCTTACAGGCATCTTGGCACCTCACAGGCAACTCACCACCTGGTCAGCCCAGCACCTCACAAGCAGCTTGCCACCTGGTCAGCTCGCCATCTAGCCTGCCCAGCTTGACTCAGCTCGGCAGCCAAAGTTCACTTCGACCTAAGTCATCAGCCACTTGGAAGTAGACCAAATGACGAGGTACTTAGCCAAAAAATCGATACTTAACCAAAAATCGATTCATCAATTGGCTCCGTCTGTGGGAAACGCTACAAAAAGCCAAGTTCTCATCCTCTAAAAGGCTAAATCCTCTTCTTCCAGAAAGCCAAGTCCTCACTTTTTAGAAACTAAAGCTCTCGCTTTATAGTTTCTATTTTTTATGAACTCAAAGACTATGCAGGAAGTTGATAGCTAACAAATTAAGCAACTCTACCAACTTTATGTCAACTCGGATAAAGCCTCATCAGTCCTCTTCGCGAGGTCCCCTCTACAAAGATGGGCTCTTCGTGGCTTCCGCGGGAGTTGGCGGCCAACAGATTGCATGGACGCCCTTGCTGGTCGAGCCTTCCAAGGCTCCCGTGCGAGCTGGCGACCTAAAGTCAGTAATGTTGCCCCCGTAGGTCGAGCTCCTAGTAGCTTCTTGTAGGAGTGGGTGACCGGCGTCACGAGGCTGATGCAGTGCAACCATAGCACTAAAGTACCGAACTGGCAGAGACCTCAGCACCACTTAAGACCCAATCGCCTCTTCGGCATGAGCAAAGTTCAGGAGTGGACTATGAGTCGCTCCCAAAGCCTAAGGGCCACAATACTACTTAAGACCCAGTCTCCTCTTCGGCATGGGCAAAGTTCAAGAGTGGACTATGAGTCGCTCACAAAGCCTAAGGGCCACAATACTGCTTAAGACCCAATCGCCTCTTCGGTATGGGCAAAGTTCAGGAGTGGACTATGAGTCACTCCCAAAGCCTAAGGGCCACAATACTACTTAAGACCCAGTCGCCTCTTCGGCATGGGCAAAGTTCAGGAGTGGACTATGAGTC
>NW_010729079.1:2335624-2346966 GCF_000365185.1 Nelumbo nucifera
TGTCACCTCAGTGGTGTGTTCTTTGTAAAGCGGATGAGGAGACTGGTTTTCACCTACTGGTGTCTTGCCATTTTGCGAGGTCAATTTGGGAATGGCCTTTGTCCCTAGCAGACTTGAAAAGGCCTTTTTTCCCCTTCTCTTTTCAGGTGGCAGATAAAAAGGGGAAGGACAATGTGGAGAGGACTAAGGGCTGCAGTATGCTGGACACTTTGGGAAGAAAGAAACTCCAGGATATTCTCAAAAGTTCAGAGAGGAGCAGCAGATCTRAGGGCTATCATTCATATTAGGGCAGTACAGTGGCTGAAATCTTTGGAGCTTTTCATAGATTACACTGTGGATGACATGTTGAGGAAGTGGGGTGAAATTGCAAGTTGCACACAGACTAAGTCAGCAATGAGTGTGGCTTGGACCCCTCCACCTAGTGGATTCGTGAAACTAAATTTTGATGGGTGTAGCAGGGGAAATCCGGGACAATCGGGGATTGGGGGTGTTTTTAGGGATGAAAATGGGGTCATTTCTGCCATGTTCTCAGGCCCAATTGGAGTGGGTGACTCCCTTAGAGCTGAGATCTTTGCAGTTATGGAAGGAGTACAAAAAGTTAAGGAGTTGAACATCAGGAAACTCTTAATTGAAGGGGATTCAAAGGTGGTGATAGGGTGGCTGATTAAAGATCACAATGGCTTATGGAAGTACAATAATGAGAGGAGGAAATTCAAGTGGCTGGTGTGGGAGATGGAAGTTAAGATACATTGGGTTAAAAGATCGGCTAATTCCCTAGCTGACGGTTTAGCTAAACAAGGGGCAGAAAGGGATTCACTTTTTTGGGCTAAGTTGTAACTATAGTGTGTTTTCTTTCTTTTTTTCCTTTTACTTGAGGTTCTTTGTTTCTCTTGGAAGATAAGCGTGTTTGTCTTCCTATTGTAAATCTTCTATTGATGAATTAATGAAAGTGTTATTGATCAAAAAAAAAAAAAAAGCCCAAGGAGAGGAAATGGAGCAAAGGGATTTAAAAAAAGACGCACAAGTAAACGACCCTTTCGGAGTCAAAGTCCAAATCCTCCTATCAGAATTGAGTGGGTCCAAGCAAACAGAATCAAGTAACAATAAGAGCTCAGAAGCTGATAAGGATTCCTCATCCCTCAACCCTCTACGGAAGCCAAGGTCCCAATTTGTTCACCAAAGCAAAATTATCATTTTAAGCTCTAGATTAGTTTTACCATTAACTTGCCTCCCTTCCTACAAAAGATAAATGAATAAATAGTCAAATAAATAGAAGAACATCTCTCTTATTAGCCTAGAGCACAATGACCTGAAGGGCTATAACTCAAAACCGGAGATCCCTTTCTCCTACTCATGAGTTTGACTAGAATTTTGGTTTTAGAAGAGGTCTTTATGAATCAAAGACTTCTCTTGCTATCAGCCTGATGGAATCTTTGAAAGGGACCTTTCTAGGTAATACTATGCCTCCTTTTATGCTCTTTGGTCTGCCCCTCGTTTGGTGCTTACCCAAAGCTTGTGGTTTTTTTGTTGAGAAGCATTTCAGGAGAAAATTAACATTTGTGGTGTCCTTCAAAAGTGGAGACCCAATCGGTGCCTCTTCCAACATGTTTGTTTTCTTTGCACTATGAGTGAAGGCCCAAACTTGTTTCTTCGAATCTGTGGTGCAATTCCTGGAGCCATGGTAATTTAATGGGTTGAGCAAGGCTAGCAAAGTAATGTGGGATGTGTGTCCTGCAGTTGTTTGTTGTTGGGCAATCTGGGGTAAAAACAAAACAATCAAATGTTTGATAAGCAAGTGAGGAAATAGTGGTGGCAGGGAAAGTCAAAAGGGTTGTTGTTGTCTTGGTTGGCCTCAAATTCCTCATTTGAAGAAAGGCCTCTTTTTTTACATGGGTTTTTTATTTTGTAATTAATCAGAGGTATCTTTTTATAAATTCCCCAATGTACAGTCAGTCTCCTGTTGTACATAGGTGCTGGCTCTTTTGGTGGCATCACCCTTTCAAGGTGCTTTTGTGGAAGGTAGGCAAATTGTAGATCAAATTCTAGTGGCTAATGAATGTATTATGGAAAAGATAAGGAGAGGAGAGAGGTGTTTGGTGTGTAAAGTGGACCTAGAGAAAGCCTATGATCTAGTGAATTGGAAAGTTCTTATAGAACTACTAGAGAGGCTTGAGTTTGAAGCAAAGTGGAAACTATGGATCAAAGGGTGTGCTAGCTCTGTTCATTACTTAATTCTTATCAATGGTGTGACAAAAGACTTCTTCCTGGCTAGGCAAGGAGACCCCTTATCACCCTTCCTTTTCACCCTAGTGGCAGAGGTCCTAAGTAAAATAGTGGTGAAAGCAGATCTATGAGGCCCTTTCAAGGGGTGAAGAATTGTTAGAAATCAAGTGGTGGTCTTCCATTTCAATTTCCTGACGACACAATTCTATTCTGTGAGGATGTTATTTTAGAAATGGTGAAAATTTTGAAGATTTTGATTGATAACTCTGTAGGCCTAACTAGATTGAGGATAAATTGAAGTAAAGTCAATATTGCAGAGATCAACCTGGAAGAAAGGGAATTTCTTATGTTTGCTGAATTATTAGGGCGTGAGGTTAGAAACTAGCCTATTACTTAGGCTTGCCTTTGGGAGGGAACCCTAGAACTGATGGATTTTGGAAGTAGTGGAAGAATCACATTGATAAGAGCTGCATTGGCACCCGTTTACTTTCTCTCCACTTACCATATCCCAACTAGGATAACAGGACAACTTGAGAAATACACGAGGGACTTCCTCTAGGAACTAGGTGAGGAGAAGAAATATCACTTGGTAAAATGGGAACAAGTTAGCAAACATAAGGAAAAAGGGGGCCCGGGGCTAGGAAGCATTACCACTAGAAATACTGCTCTACTAGGTAAGTGGTTATGGAAATTCCCTTTTGAGAGAGACAAGCTATGGCACAAGGTAAGGGAAGCATTCATGGAATGGAAGGTAATGGCTAGGATGCTAAACTTTCTTCCCAGTCCTCTTCAGCTTCTCCTTAGAGAGCTATTCATGAAGTCTCCCCTATCTTTCTTAATTTCATCAGGTTTGATGTGGGAAGGGGTGATAAAGTACGGTTCTAGGAAGACTTGTGGTTAGGGGAGACTGCTCAAAGACCAATTTTCAGACCTCTTTGTTCTATCTACTTTCAAGGACGAAACTGTGTCTAGATTGGTATCACCTTCCCCAACTGGCTTAAATTGGGATTTAGGCTTCAAAAGAGGGTTAAAGGATAATGAGCACCCCTCCTTGGTCCATTTACCTGATATTTTAGGACAAGTGTTCCTAGACCCTTCCTTTGAGGATTCTAGAATTTGGTTAGTATCACCAAATGGTCTATTACTTGTTCTTCCTTCTTTAAAATCCTTGTTTTGCCTAACCCTCAAGGGGTGGACTTTCCAGTGAAAGAAATTTGGAGTAAGCCTATCCCACCTAAAATTCAAGTTTTCTACTGGGAAACTTTCCTTGGTAAGGTAAATACTTGTGACATGCTGCAGAGAAGAACTTATACCTGCTTTTCTCCTCATTGGTGTTTCTTATGCAGGTGAAGTGGTGAGATCCTTTCTCATTTACTTATCTCTTGCTCCTTTGTGTTTCAAATTTGGGAGTTTTTCTGTTCTCTTTTTGGGTGCAAGTGAGACCCCCTCAAGATGTGGTGGCATTGTTTAATCCTAACTTCTTGAGGCAATCAAAGAAAAGAAAGAAATTTCTCTGGAGAGCCACTAAAGCAGCAATTTGTTGGGTGGTTTGGGAAGAAAGGAATAACAGAATCTTCTCTGAAAATAGTAGGCCTCTAGAGGAATTGATAGACTGCATAAAATTAAAGGTGGAATTATGGGTAAAGACATTGGATAGTTTCCAAATATTCTCCATCACTGACATCCAAAGAGCCTAGACTGGAATAGCACAATCATTGAGAGAAAATGATAGGGTAAGGGTGGATTGGAAACCCCCGGAAAATAATAAAGACAAGCTGAATTTTGATGGAAGCTCAATTGGAAACCCAGGGTTAGCAGGAATAGGAGGGGTAATTAGAAATACAAAAAGGAGGATTGTAGCCTTATATTCAAGGCAAACTGGTCTAGGAAATTCATTGAAGGCTTTACTGTTGGCACTACAACAAGGTCTCTGGTTAGCAAAGCAGCTGGGTTTCAGACGGGTTGAGGTGGAAGGGGACTCAAAAGTAGTTATCTCATGGGCTAATTGCAAAAGACATACCCCCTGGGCTTTCAGACATGTGATAAGGGAAGTGGGACAGATTGGTATGGATATAGAGGCTAAATTTAAATGGGTTAGAAGAAGTGCATATGGGTTAGCTGATTCCCTTGCCAAACAAGGAGGTATGAGGCAGCAATTATTTTGGGCTACTATGTAATTGGGGTTGAAAATTGGGGATGATTTTCCTATCATCACGCTGTATTATTTAACTCTTTAATTGAATCTAATAAATAAACATATTTTCCGCTGATCAAAACAATTAAAAATATCCCATTATTTATTGGAACAGTATTCATTAGTAACTTTATTGTCTAATCAAATACAACATTTGTTACTATGTGAAATTATTTCCTTCCACTTTTAAGAGTTCGAAAACTACTTCTATGTTTTTAAATGCTAAGACCCCATGCTTGTGACCAAAAAAAAAAAAAGACCCCATGCTAAATTATAATACTTGAACAATACAGCAAAGATGCTCCTAACCTAAAAGGGCAAAAACTATTGTTGCACAAAAGCCAGGAATACAGATTTGTATGGTACAAAATAACAAAGTAAAACAGAGATTTGAGAAGCAAGAAAAGAGAAAGAAAAAGCAGAGCACACACAGATTTACGTGGTTCAGCATATAGCCTACATCCACAGAAATGGAGGAGCAGAAATCCACTATAGAAAACTGAAATGGAGGATATAATGGTTGAGCAACCTCTCTCACACAGAAAACCCTAAAACCCAATACACTCAAGCTTTTATCCTCACTTCCTTCATGCCTAACTCCTAAAGACAATGAGATACAAATATGAGAAAACCCTAAGCAACATAACATATTCAGGTTAGACCCATGAACAGAAAATGGGTCAGGTCCACACCACCTCCACAGACCTCAATGAATTTTTCCCTTCAGGTTTTTCTCCACAAATGTAGGGTTGGGTCATGGAGCGGGCCATAAAGGAGAATTCAAGGCACAACTCAGCAATTGTGCATGGAAGATATGTATTATCTTTTAAGAAACACTAGCAAGCAGTTCATTGCACATGCAACATGCTATATGGGACTTGTGAAAACCCTTCCATTAACATTCTTTTCATTGCCCCCACCTCATCTGTAGCATGTTGCATATGCATCTAAGCTTCCTGATGGCATAAGGTGTATACCTGATTACATTAATGCTCTATATAATCAAATAACCATATGTCAAATTTAGGAAAAAAAAAAAGATGTAGGACCAAGACCAACATGTCTCTTGATAGAGTATAATGGCAAGACTAGATTCATGTATACGACCACAAAAAGTTGGGAATAAGGCTTTGTTGAGTTAAGGGGGTTCTAATACTATCCATGGTATACTTTTGCCAGCATACCTGTTGCACAAACTCTTGTTCAATAGATCGGCCTGCTGCAGCTTCTTGCTCTGCTGCCATTTTCCATCTTGCAATCTCTTCTTCAGCAGCTGCAATGTCCATCATAAGCCCTTCAATCTGTGATAAAAAATAAGTTCATTCAACACAAGTATGAATGAATGATAGTACAATGCTCAATTGTGAGTCTTTCTGGATCAATTTAATATATATTGAAGAGAGATAAGCATTTAATACCCTTCTTTGGAACTTATTCAAGTTAACCTAGAAATGACCAATTAAAACAAGGGAAGAGAAGTATGTGCATAAATAAATACAAAGGCATCAACATATACATGCATGCATTAATGTATATATATTTATGCATGGGAAATATCTGAAAAGGAAAATACAGTTCCATTTTTCTAATGAAAGCAACATAATTTAGAACTAACATCTTAATGAAAGCTTTTTTTTTTAATTTTAGTTACTAGTTTGGGTCGTCAGAGTACTGGGCAATTAGGAAGGAACATGTTCAAAAAAACGAAAAAACGAGTGTAGCTCAGATGAGGATGTTAAAATGGATGGGAGGCAAGACTACAAAGGATAGATTCATAAATGGATGCATCTTCCAAGACCTAGGAGTAGCTTCAATTAATGACAAGATGAAGCAAAGTCAACTGAGATAGTATGATCGCGTACATAGATAACAAATGACTGCACCATTGAGAAGAAGTAAATTGGTGCAAATAAAAGGTTCTAAAAGAGAGGGAAGACCATAGAAAATGTGGCCTAAAATGGGAAAATAATTTTAAAACATAATTTGAAAGAAAACATGGATCTTGATAGAGAAAAATGGCAGGACAGGATTTGTGTGCCCAGCCCACAATAATTGGAATTAAAGCTGAGTTGAGTGGGGTTAGTTACTACTTCCACCTTTCTTGTTTGTTCTCCACTTTATTTGAGCCATACATCTCTCCTCCAACCGTACAACTTTCTACCTTTGACAACAGAGATTGAGGCTGCAACTGCATTGACCAAAATCACTTAGAATTTCAATCATTCAGCAATTGATTTTACACCTACACTTCCAACCACTGCCACTCCTATTTCCTTTGCTTTCTAAGGGATTTTAACAACCAAAAATTGAACCATTGAGTCCAACAAGGATAAGGACCCACCACCATTTTCCCCTAGAAATACTCATGTCTGCCCCCTCTCTTGCTCTCAGACCTAATGGTAATTAGAAACAACAATAGTTGGTGACCAGATTAC
The DNA here is from genome assembly GCF_000365185.1 of Nelumbo nucifera. The sequence goes on from NW_010729079.1 coordinate 2,342,477, forward strand.
AAGGTTGTTTTATTTCTCTTACTCTCTAATCCCTCCCTTCACTGTTTCACAAACCCTCCATTTCCCATATTTTTTGGTTTAATATGTTGGTCGTTACATTTTTAATTATTTTTTTATGGCTGATGGAGGATCAACAACATGTAATGCCCAGACAGGCGTGCCCTAGCCCCCCCAACTTGTTTTATGATTACTTTTTTCATTAATCAAGATGGGCAACATTGAAGTAGTGGTTGGAAAAATCAGAGTTCCAATGGCTTTGAAATTCAGTTGATTCCTAGCAAAAAAATCCCAGAAACCTCAAACTAATGAACCTAGCCATGCTGGCCAATAACACTTGGCATGCCAAAACACTGATGATGTTTCATGGTAGCACTTAACTGTTCTAGACAATGTGCAATATATTAGAAATATCGAATAAATTGCCATACTTAAATTTCTGGAGTTTTCTTTGAATAGTTTTTCTATTTGTTCAACTATTTATTTATTTGAAAATACTTATTTATGACCGCATCCTAATGTCATGATTTCTAGAGGCTGTATGTTCTGAAGCCTAATAAACCTAGCACCTATGCCATGTACCAAGGAAACACTGCTCTCAACTACAATTCTACCTAACTCTCTATTATCTAATGATGACGCGATATCTTTTGCACTTGATTTGATTGAATTAAAACAACCAAGCCAATCTAACTAGTCTTAGCAGTAGATGAATGGGACAGAAAAGCAGTGATAGCATCACTATATCCATTAAAAGAGTCTCAACTATTCAGTGGAAAGAGAGATCCAATGAAAGGGGAGGAGGAAGAAAAGGCTAAAAGATAATGGACCCTTGTTTATCTAAATAGAAGACATTACCACCAACAAGAGCAGTTCTTTCCATAAAAAGGGACCATGCTATCCATATTAGAAGATGCTGTTAATAGGTACAGTTTTCTGGCAAATAACTTACACTTTCATTTGCAACTCTCTCCTTTTCTTCCAGTTCTTCTATGCGATGCTTTCTTTGACTGAGCTCCTTGGTTTGAACCTCCATATGTGATTTAAGTAGACTTGACTCTGCCCTTAATCCAGTAAAGTATTATGCAAAACAAAATATTTTTAATGTCAAAGCACTAATCACAATGAGAGGTATATTAGTATCATTAAACAAACAGCAAACAAATATATATATTTTCCATCTTGCTCAGTCAACCAAGCATATGAGTGCTGCTACCAATACTCAGATTTCAAAAACCCATCTTCACCCACAGACCAACAAACATTGTGTCACTTGCATACTCCAAAAACAAGTAATGAGAATGTGATTCCACTTCCTAATATCACAACGCTTTCCTATATGGTCATCTTTAATTATTTGCATGCAATATATACTTCAAAAGAATATCCAAGGTACCTAAGTTCATCCACAGAATGCCTTAGCTCAATAATCTCCTGCTGAGACTCCTTAACTATATTCTCCAAAGCACCAGCCTATATACAATGCAAATAACAAATTTCAAAATTGGAGAAAACATAAGGAATTAAAAGCTGAGTAGGCACCACTTGTAAGACATAGTTTAAGCACTGACAATGGTAACAGCTTACCAGAGTATAGACTTCATCGTCCTCTACCTCCACAAAACCTAGTTTATCATGGGAAGCTGGTTTCTCACCATTCACAAAGAGATTACCAAATCTGAAGTCCACCCCTGCCTCTTTCAAACCATTTTCTGCAACTTGTAGAACCTCAGTCATTTTGGATGATGGATCTGATATCATCCTTCTTGATAGAGCACCTCTAAGTAATGATCCAATATGTTGTTTCTCCTTCACCAACCCATCAACAGTCTCATTTAGACCTTTCACTTCACGACTCCTCTCATCCATTTCATCCCTTATCTTTTCTGCAGCTATTTTAGTCAACACATAAATGGATTCCATGCCAGCCAGAGAAGCATGTAAATTCTCAGTCATGTCCATTTCTTGCGGAAGGAACAAGGACTCTGACAAGTCCAACTGATCTGATTTATTAGCATCAACCATCTTAATAACATCATAAATCTGGTCATGAATTTTTGATACATAATTCAATTGGTCAGCCAGTAAGGGCTTCTGTGAGTCCATTTTCGATTCCATGCTCCTCAACTTAAAGTCATATTCCTTAACCATCTCCCTAAGCTCCGTTGATTCTCTCTCCAATTCATTTATCCTTTCAGACATCTCTTTATCCATTTCCAATATCTTTGTGTCTTTCTCAGCCAATGATTTGGCCAAGTTCTCAACTTCAGATGTTTTCTTCGCAATCTCCTGCCTCAAACCACTAATTGTTGCTTCAAGTTGAGAAACTTCAATTGCAATTTCATAATTTCGATGTTCCATCTGTTCACGAGCATCATTCCTAGACTTTATTGCCGTGTCAAGCTGCCTCAAAAGCTCTTCAACAATTTCATTACTTCTCTTGATAATGCCATAAGCAACAGTTGGCAATCCGGTGTACTTCTGAGATCTCGGGAGCCCGGTCCCGGAGAAATTTTTGAAATTACTAACCTTTCCAGAGATCTTCTCTATCCCAGTGACAAGCAACTGAGCAGCAACTTCGATCTCCGATCTTGACGAGTCCCTTGCTTTAACCGCTTCATCAAGTTGCCGCGCAGCGTCATCTCTCTGCTTTAAAAGCTCATCCTTGAGCCTCAGAGCCTCCGTTAATTCCCCTGATATCTTCTCATTCGATCTCAAAGCGTTCTCCTTTTCACGCAATGCTTCGTCCCTCTGCCTGCCACTCTCATCTCGCTTTTTTATTGCCTCATGAGTGAGCACCTTCAAGCGATTGAACGAGACCTCCGCAGCTTCTCTAGCTTTACGCTCGCGCTCGAGTTCCGCAAGAATCTCTCTAAATCTCTCAACGGATATGTCCTCTTGAGGCGGTTTGTCGAGGATGGAAGGAACCGGATCGTCCCCTTCAACATCGCTGAGAACCGCGTCGGCGTCTTCATCACCGGCGCTCGCCATTTCATTAAACAGGTCACTAGTGTCGTCCGATCAAATATAAATCCATCTTAGCTAAGAGAATTCTCCAATTAAAATATAAACAGGGGCTCTTCTCTTATATCTATTATCAATTTCTCTATAATAGACGTAAGAAACAAAAACCTAAAGTTGGAATTCGAATAAGAAATGTCCAAGAAACTGCGTTGTGATCGGAATCTGACAAAACGATGCCGGAAATTCGATTGTTATATAAAGAAATTCAGATTACAGAAGATAATGGATAAGAGACCCGGCTGAGTCTAATCTAAACTTGTAACTCTTTATCGCGTACCGTAGAGGGAAAGGTTGGAGCGGAAAAGAGCGCAGAAGAGAAGAAGAACAATAGCTACCAACCAGTCTCCGTCTCCCACTTCTATTTTTCATCTTGATTTGAGGAGTAATTGTTGGGCACATCTCAATCTTAATAACAAATGTGATAAAAGACAAAAACACCCTAAAATATTGTGGCCTTTTATTCTCTCAATGGATGGCTTTTTTGTCTTTTCACTGCCTGGATCTGGGATCTCCTCTCCCTGCTTACCTACCATCCTGCCCACATTACGTATATGTTAAATTGATATAAAGATGTTCGTAATGGGCGTTTGTTTCATGGTTTTCAAAACCGGACAGGTTGATGAGGGAATGGTGCAATCGATTTTGTTTCACCCTAATAGTAAGGCAATCGATTCTGTTTCACCCTAAAATCTTTGTGGAAAAAAAAAGGATTATAGTCGGTAAGGCAACTTTTGGGCTCTAATATTAATAAAAATAATAATTTAATAAAATTTAAAAATAATATTAAAAAAGGGCAAAAAGACTATTCATCATCTTTCTCTTACATATCATTCATCAGCGTTGTTGCCTATCTCCACTGCTTCCGTCTACCTCTAGTAACGCCTCCGCCCACCTCTGCCTAATGCTGCCATTTCTGCCTCCACCTTCAAAGGTTCTTAGAGTGACACTGCAAAAGCCCAAAAGCCCCTAGTCAAAGGAAGGTCCTAGTATGTGCTTCTCGTTACTGGATTGAGTACCAAGTGAGGAAGAAGTTGTTGTATGGGGTCTCCCAGGAGCCTTCGTTCTCCTTGAATAAGGTGTTGGCAAAGGGTGACTGGTCATAGTTGGGGACGTCATGGGGTCCTGAGAGGCCCCAGAAGGGGTTTCCGGTCGTCTAGGCGTGTTCCTATAGATGCTTTAGCATGTTTTTGTTGTAGTTCTGGAATTCTCTTGCTCCTGTAATCTTGCCACCTCTTGCCGACGGCCGAGAAGGGTACTAGAGCTCTCCATCCGGTCCTAGACTCATTGAAACATCTTGAGGAGATCACAGAAAAAGCAACCATTGATAAGAATCGGTTCTAGCAAATAAATAAATGAGATGGGTTGTGATGATGCACAATCTGGCCGGTCTTAGCTGTCGATGATCTTGCCTCTGAACTGAGTAACAGGGACCTGAAACGGAAGGAGAAGAGAAGCTCCGGGGAGAACCC
>NW_010729079.1:2364096-2390324 GCF_000365185.1 Nelumbo nucifera
AAAAAAAATGAGATAGGGAGAAGGAGAGATAAGATTTAGAGAAAAATGGCCTGAGAAGTTTAGGTTCTATTAAAGATTTTTTTAAAGAAAAAAGTAAACCTTCTTTTTATCATGTTTTTGACTCTGCCTCCACTTAATAACCATATAATAATGGTTTCAACAAAAACCATTAATCAGTAATCAAACAACAAATCCGCATGCTGGATCTTATAATGGAGACCGAATCTGCTCCTCACATCGACTTTACATGCACATCCTACCATGGAAACATCTCCTGTACTTATAAATTATTATTTACAAGAGATGTTTCTAATGCACAGTGAATGTGCCTGTGAGGCGCTCGTGAAGAGCAGATAAATACCCGAACTTTCAATTGCAATACTTGCCTACTCGGAACTCTAAAAAATAGATACTTGTTGGGTCTATCATTACTATTTCTGAGATCATTATGGATTCAAATTTTTCGACAACCACTTTCTTTAGTAATGATTTTATTCCATAGAATGATCTAAAAAATACACAAAAAGATATTTATGATATTATATAATGTTTAACCGACTAAATACTAACGGATTGGACCCAAATATCTATTTTTGAGAGTTTAGGTAATCAAGTATTGCAATTGAAAATTTAGGGTATCACTACCCCAAATTACAGGTTTCCTATATGTAATTTACCCTATGTTTTTTTAAGAAACTTTAGGCGAGGCATGGATAGAGGTGTAAAACGGGCCATGTTGGGCTGGCACGACATGGCCTGCGGGCGGTCCATGCGAAGTGTGGGCTATGCTGTGCCGGCCCGTGGGCCATTCCAGGCTGTACCACCCTCCCCTGGGATAACTCATGTCATACCGTGCTGTGGGCTGGGCTGGTCTGTGGGCCAAACCAAGCCGTGGATCAGACCAAAGTTATTTATTTAAAAAAATTGAAAACTTAAAATTTTAATTTTATATAAATTTCGATGTATACAATTGTTTATATATAATAATTAAATAAATTAGTATAATAAAATTGGAAACAATTATTTATTTTATTAATATATTATCTACTATATATTATTATATAATTATAATTTATATAATATATAATATATTATATATAAATATATAAATATATAAATAATATATATGGGCCATGCTACCGATGATATGACCCATATGACCCGCTCGATCGTGTTGTGCCAGTCCGACTCGCTCAATCATACTGTACCTACACGGCCTGTGGACCTAAAACCCAAGCATAACACGCCCACATCATCGTAGCGAGCTTGGCACAGCCCACGGACCGTCGTGCCAGGCCGCGACGACACGGTCCGATTTACGTCCATAGGCACGAACTCGGATAGGATCACAAGTCACTAATAAAATTGCAGGCTATTGATTTGATTTAGGAACTGAAGAAGGGTGATTTGGCACGACCTAGCGAGAAGGGGACACGTGGACACGACCTAACTAAAAGATGACAGCTCAGCCCGGCAAGCCCAGTTCGCAACAATTGAGCTCGGGTATTCAATCACCTCGGCACAGGGTCACCTCGGCACAGAGTCACCTCGGCATCAAGGCGCCTCAGCATTCAATCCAATTCGGAACTAAAAGATTGAAGTATCAGCTCAGGGCTACTGACCCGAACCACTACGTAACGTACCCGGAAGTCTCTCCAACAAACTCCGAACCTCACGGGATCACACCGCGTAACGGCAGGCCTAATCCTCTCCCCGCCCGGATCGGGCGGAATTGATAATCTTTATTAGCTAATAACGTTACTCCCGAACTAAGCGGAAACGGATCCCATCAGAACGAAGATCCCGGAACCGATCCGCAAAACCTGCGAGGGCTCAACTATATAAAGGCACCAACCCCAATGACACAAGGTACACGTGATTTTTCTACTCTCTAGCCCTCTAGCTCTCTAACTCTCTAGCTCTCAAAGATTTTCAGCTCGCAACACAGTTTACTGATTTAAGCATCAGAGCGACCTCGCCAGGTTAGCTACCCCGGGTTCTCTAATTCGTTGTCTTGCAGATTCACCTAGCTCGCTGCTCGATTGGAAGCTAGATCACCCTCCAACTAGGAGTAGTCAGATTGCGCTACATCAATTGGCGACGTCTATGGGAAAACGATCAAAAAGCCTTCTTTATAGTCATCAATCTTTCTCTGAATCAATGGCATCTTCCAGTCACGCCGGACAGAGCAGTGGGATGAACATCTCCAGGGGGCAGCCTCAACTTCCTTCAGTGTGCATTGGCAAGTTCACCATCCCGCTTACTGTGGCTGGGGTTCCAATACTGACCATGCCGCCAAACACCACACAGGTGAACGCCCCACTTCCCCCAGTGGTAGGCGCAACCTTTTCTAAGCCGTCTGTGGTTCCCCCCAGAGTTGGATAGTCACAGTTTGACGACCTGGTGCAGTGTGTACGGGCCATCCAAGTCCAAATGCAATAGGTTCAGCAATTCCAGTAGTACCTGTTCTACTAGCGGTACCAGCAACAATTCCCCCCACTGTCGTAGAGCCAGCAGTAGGTTCTACCTCGGCACCCAGGAGCCTAGAAAAATCAAAATAGACCTCGTGTGAACCAGGACATCGTTCGATCTCTCAACCGAGGCAAAGAAACTTCGCAAGTCCCAATTCCTCCCAGGAGTCAGGTCTCACCCCGTGGGAGGAGAGATGGTCAAATCACCCCACCTGCTTCACAAGGGAACCTCGGAAATAGATCCGAGGATACTCAGCCTAACAGAGCCAATATTCCTCGGCGTTCACAGCAAGAAGGTGGGTCGCTCGCAAGTAACCGGTTCGGGGTTCTGGGTGCGAACTCAAGGCAAGGCCTCTCCGGCGTGAGAGTCAGACCCAGAATCCCATGAGGAACCAGGAGCTACCTCGTGGCAGAACAGTACCAGAGCATACCGAGATTAGCAGCACCAATGCCGAGCCGATAAAGAAGCAACAACGGAGGAGTCGCAAGGCACACCGTACTTCAGCTCAGAACAGCCAGCTAGTGAGACCAAACCAACAAGAAGGACAGGCTAAAGGTAAGGAGGAGGCGAGCTCGGTAGCTACAAAGGCCGCTCCTCCCCAACTTTCCAGGTTGTCTCCCCTGTCTCCCGAGCTCTTGGCGACCCCGATGCCCAAAGATTTCAAGATCCCTCCCCTGGACAAATATGACGGGTCTTTTGATCCTAATGATCATGTGGACTCCTTTTAGCCCAAGATGCACCTAGCTGGGGTTGACAAGCCTTGCATGTGCATGGCTTTCTCCACCACTTTCAAGGGGAAAGTTCGGACATGGTACCGGAACCTCGCGCCGGGGTCGATCAAAAGCTGGGCACAGTTCGCAGAGTTGTTTACCCCACATTTCATCACCAACAAGAAGTGGCCGAGGTCACAGGAGAGCCTCCTCAACGTGGTTCAGGGAGAAGGGGAGTCGATTAGAAGTTACATCAAATGCTTCAACGACCCCTGCCTGCAGATCCCTGACTTAGACCCGGCGGCAAGACTCACGGCAGCCAAGAAAGGCATAACTCACAGAGATTTTAAATGGCATGTAGTAGCTAATAAATCTAAAGACATCACAGAATTCCTCAAGCTACCTAACCAATTCATTGGAACCGAAGAAGAAATGAACTAGAAGACTGACAACCCGACAGAAAAAAGAAAAAGAGATATTGACAACACAGGTAGTGACGGGCACAAAAGAAGAAAGTGTAAGTCCTCGAGCAGGGGGGAAACAAATATGGGAGTCGATATCGTAAGTCAGGTCGGTGCTCCAGGACTCCATCTGTTGAAAGAACGAACTACACACCTCTCAATGCTAAGCGAGGAGAAATCCTAATGGCCATCAAGGACTCCTCCTTTGTCAAGTGGCCTCCTAGGTTGGGGGGGGATCCTGTAACAAGAAACCGGAACGTCTACTGTCATTTCCACAGAGACCACGGACACAGTAAGGAGAACTATAGGAATCTCCATGACGAAATAGAGAAGCTCATCTGCCGCGGGTACTTGAAAAATTTCGTACAGTGAGAAGAAAGAAGCCAAACAGATCGGTAGGCAGACCTCTAGGAAGACCAGAGAAGGAATGCCCCCGAGTCCAGCGACAGGCAGAACGAACAATCGCCACGGCAGTTGCCCGAGGAGAGATCGATCCGCGGGGTAACCAATATGATTACTGGCGGGTCCATCATCGCGGGGTGTACTTCGGAAGCAGGACGAACCTTAGTCCGTGAACTAGAAAACGAGGAGTAAAACCCGCCAAAGCGACCTCAACCAATCTACTTCACGGAGGACGATGTGCACGGAATCCAGTATCCTCATGACGATGCTCCGGTGATAAAACTGAGGCTCAACGACTTCAAAGTCAAGCACATCCTAGTGGACTCGGGTAGCTCAGCGGACATATTGTTCAAGGACACCTTCGACAAGCTGCAGCTCCAGAAAAGCGACCTAAAGTCGACAGATACTCCCCTGGTAGGCTTCAGCGGCGAGGAAGTTAAACCTCTCAGGCGAGTCTCAGTACCCGTAGAGGTTGGCACGTGGCCGAATATCGTGAGGTTCGAGCATACGTTTCTGGTGGTCGCAATTCCCTCTCCTTACAATGCCATAGTAGGTCGACCCATTATGCATGCCTTACTTGCTGTAGTATCCACCTACTATCTGGCAATGAAGTTCCCAATGGATTATGGGGTAGGGGTCGTGCGAGGTGACCAGCTCGAATCTCGCAAGTGCTACGTAGTCACCCTCAAGGGGAAAGCAAAGCTAGCGGCTGAGATTGAGCTCAAGCAACCAACAGAGTATGCCGACGAGCGAGCTGCACCAACAGAAGAGACGGTTCACATCCCAGTCTCAACCAATGACCCAGCCAAGACTCTCTAGATCGACACTTCGATCAAGGAGCCACTTCGCTCTCAGCTAGTAAGTTTCTTATTACAAAATTTAGGTATATTTGCTTGGTCTGCGATTGAGATGCCCATAATAGATTCCAAGATTCTAACTCATAAGTTAAATACTGATCCCTTAGTCAGGCCAGTTAAACAGAAAAAGTGCAATTTCGCCGCAGAACGCTAGAGGATAGTCGATGAAGAGGTCGGAAAGCTCTTAGCGGCAGACTTCATCGGCGAAGTCCATTACCCGAGTTGGGTAGCTAACCCAGTTTTGGTAAAAAAGGCCAACGACAAGTGGCGCATGTACGTCGATTACACCGACCTGAATAGAGCCTGCCCGAAAGACTGCTTCTTGCTGCCCAAGATTGACCGCCTAGTGGACGCGGCCACAGGGCATGAGTTGTTGAGCTTCCTCGACGCCTATTCTGGTTACAACTAGACCTATTCATGGGCCAGGTAGCCCGATGGCCCGACCCGCACCCTTGTCGGGCTTGGTCATGTAATTAGGCCCGTGGGCCTGACCTCGGGCCTAACACAGTAAGCCTGACTATGTTTCGGATCGGGCTCGGGATTTGTCAAAAAAGCCCAACCCGACTCAGCATTATATATTTTATAAAATATATAATATGTATTTTATATATTATATAAAATATATAAATAATATAATATTTATTAAAATATATATTTATAATTTAATATATACATTTTTTATATCATCTGGATCCCGACCCCGAGAAGAAGACGGGACCCCCTCTCTGGAGGTCGGTCCCTCCTCTCGAGCTACAGGTTCCTCAGGTCGAGATGGCCCGACTTCGGGTAAGGAGGTTTCTCCTAAGGGGCGACGAGGAGAACCACCTAGCGAGGAGCTGACCTCGCCAGCAGGAGCCAAGGACTGCACCTCGGCACCCTCAAGCCCACTAGAGTCACTAAGAAGCCTATCTATATTAGCACTAGACATATTGAAATAGGAAAAGGAAAGGAGAACAAAATAAGGAAGAAAAGACGAACTCACCAAAAAAGACGAAAACACCTCGGAACACAAGGGGAGATGTGGCAAGCTGAAGGACTTCGACGCGACCTCGAGAGAGCTCAATCACAAGATTTTTGGCGAAGAAGAGGGGCCCCTCGGCCCCCTATTTATAGCTCACCGCGCGGCGATCAACGGTTGAGACATGCTCGATCCAATGACTCTCATGAAAACCGGCTGCACAACACCCGATGACGAAATCGGTTGAGTGCGCTCTTTAACGTCCATGGAGTTTATAAACAGCGTGACGTCTGCGCGTACTCGGGACACAATCTGAGTCCTTTCGTGGTTGAGTCAGACAGTTGAACAGGCCCGGCCAGCGGTTCGCTCTTCAGATTGTCAGACCCCATGCCAAATCCACCTAGATCGTCCATGAACTCCTCGCACCGAGTTGAGACCCTTGGCACGCGGAGTGTGGGGCAATTGATGAAGGGTGATTTGGCGCGACCTAGCGAGAAGGGGACACGTGGACACGACCTGAGTAAGAGATGGCAGCTCAGCCTGGCAAGTCCAGTTCGCAACAATTGAACTCGGGTATTCAATCACCTCGGCACAGAGTCCCCTCGGCGCAGAGTCACCTCGGCATTCACTCCAGTTCGGAAGTAAAAGACCGAAGTATCAGCTCGGGGCTACCGACCCGGACCGCCACGCAACGTACCCGGAAGTCTCTCTAACAGACTCCGAAACTCATGGGATCACACCGCGTAATGGCAGGCCTAATCCTCTCCCTGCCTGGATTGGGCGGAATTGATAATCTTTATTAGCTGATAACGTTACTCCCCAATTAAAGCGGAAATGGATCCCATCAGGACGAAGATCCCGGAGTCGATCCACAAAACCCGCGAGGGCTCAACTATATAAAGGCACCAACCGCAATGACACAAAGTACGCGTGATTTTTCTATTTTCTAGCCCTCTAGCTCTCTAGCTCTCAAAGCTTTTCAGCTCGTAACACAATTTACTAACTTAAGCATCAGAACGACCTCGCTGAATTAGCCACCCCAGATTATTTGATTCGCTGTCTTGCAGATTCACCTAATTCGCTGCTCAATTGGAAGCCGAATCACCCACCAGTTGGGAGTAGTTAGATCGCGCTACATGATAACATCATGCAAACGACAAGAGTCTAATCCACAGCCGTTGATCACATCTAGCAAAAAAGTCATCGGCTTGTATAGCCAGCTGGATTACTTGTACTGCCTTCAAAATAAAAGATTCTTGACCCCACCATGTTGCTGACCTATGCCGTGTTAATTGGCAGATCTTGTCTACTCTCATGAGCAAATTTCATATACTGCAATCGCCTCATTTTAATCCAATCGATCTTGACCAAGATGATTATGATGTATAGAGTAAACGAAGAGTAGGTAACAAAATCAAACGGTGGCTAATGGTCTCGATCAGAAGAATATTCGTTTGGTACTAACGACAATATCTTCAGTAGCACTGATCAAGTGATCAATACAAACAACTTATTATTCCTCAAAAAATACAAACAACTTACTCGCAAACCCGGAAGTTTACTGGGAGCATAACTGTACCGTGAACTTAAACAGTCAACACCGTCGAAAGTCGTCGAGATTGTAATCCAAGCATATACTCCACTCCAAGCTGTCATGATCGTCGATGTCATAATTGGATGTATTGATGGTGTCTTCTTCGTCATCCGCACCCCACTCGTACAGTAAAAGTTTCAGCTTTTTTTGCAAAGAGAAACTTCCTGGAGGCAACTCCTCCATACTTTTATCATTAAGTATCAGGCTATCAGCGTTAAAAGGTGATCCACTTTTTCTGTATTTACAAAATTACCCTAATCGGTTAATCGCTGCACCGGACTGCACAGGGAGTAGAGTACCACTTACCCCAATCCTTCCCAGATTCTTTGTCTGCTCTCCAACGTATGAATCGTCCATCCATGATAGAAAGGGAAGCTTAGAAGGACGAAGACGAAAAACATGGCAAAATTATTACAGAAGATTGATTCTTCTTATCTAGGTACAATGGAACTTTCAATTTCTAGTAGTAGTAGTTTCAGCTTAATTCTGAGGATTTAGTGGTTCTGACAAAATAGCCGTGAAGGCGGCAGGATTCAGGTCGACTGTTTAGAAAATTTATCAGTAAATTTAGTGATTCTATCATGTCTTAAGTTCGATAAATAAAAAAGGGAGGTCTTGTTAGGTAGAACTCAAAATAAGCAAGCTTTTGTAAATAACTTGCCTTCTTTTTTTTTTCTATACTTCGTTTGCTAGGATGCGAAGTTGTGCCTGTGTATTAAATTTCATCGAGAATTCTAATTAAATAACTAATAAGCCTGGAGCCTGAGTCCCGTTACGTATCTGTATCTTCATTCGCCGTTTGTCTTTGTGTACCTTCTGAGTCTTTTCTTTTTGCTAGATATTCTTTAGAGTCTTTTGTTTTGGTCGTTAAGGAGTCTTGTTTTTCGTAGATATCTAACTTCGAAGAGGGGGATTTCTTATAACTGTTTTGAAACTTGAAAGGTCGGCGGTTTTAACCTATCGCTATAAGCCGCCCTTTTCGGTCTTTATTCCAGATTGGGAGAAAAATGTTATTTATTTGTTTTTTTTCCTGGAATTTTATGTTTTTGACGAGATGACATCCTTGTAGCCGAAGAAAGGGAGAAAAGAAAACGAGTTTTTTTTTTTTTTTTGCATTTTCCCTTTGTGCAGAGAATTTCCATGCGGCGTGGATATATCTTCCAATAGAACTGTTTTTAGCGGTAACTTAAAGTTTGGTTTATCGTGCTGAGAAAAGGCGTTTTTCCTCTTCTCCTTTGCTACGGTTCTCATGATGTTCATGATGTTTCGTTTGCTTTGTAGGTGATTTGTTGCATCAATTTGGTGTCTCTTCCTCTCAATTAGAGAACTCAAATTTGTTAAGCATAAGAGAATCTCTGTAGATTATAAAGTTGATGGGGGGTAAAAATTCAAGGTCGGCTAGTTGGAGGCAGTCTTCCTCGTTCAGGTCTAGTTCTTCATGGAATCATCAGGGTTATCCCCAGTCGCCAGATGCTCAACAAAATTCAAACTATGCTTCTCGGCAAAACTATGCACCACAGTATCATTATGCTCCTCCACCTGAAAATTATGATTCTCGGGCCCCGGATCCCAGAAGGAAATTGGAAAGGAGGTATTCACGGATAGCTGATAATTACAATTCCTTGGAGCAGGTTAGACCATACATTCTAGATGTATTTCTTCAAATGTCCTCTCTTTTGTATTTGAGAGCCATGCAATCTCAGTTCTGCTTATTGTTGCTTTATTGTTCTGGAACTTGGGATATCATGCTCCAGAAAGGGTTTTGAAAGAGGGGAAGAAGATGATCAATTTGCTTCATTTGTTACACATGAATTACTCCTGTTTGAAAAAGAAGAAAAACATTGGAACAGTGTACCAACTACCAAAGACTTCCATCTCGCTGAAAATATTTATCCTGGTGTGGCGGCCATTTTTTAATTGTACTACATTTGGATTTCTGCTCCATTAGGCTGATTGGAACTTGTATAACTGAGGTGGTTGATTTTATTGAGAAGTAGGATTTTGTGCAAAACATCTTGAGTTCTTACTGCAGCAACTTTCCGCTACTCAAGTAGCTCTAATACCAACTACTGTATGATTCATTAATTGGAAAGAGGAAGAAGAAGATTGATCATTTATTTTGCTTGTTATGTATGGATTACTACTGTTCAGAAATAAAAATCAGAACCACGCATAAAGGACTTCCATCTCCCTGAAACAACATATTCTGCTGTGGCCAATTGTGAACTGCAATACATTTGAATTTCTACTGTTATCCTCCTTAGCTATTAGTCTGATGAGAGCTTCACTTGTATAAGTGGGGTGGTTAACTTTATTGAAAAGTATGATTGTGAGCCAAACATCTTGAACTTGCAACTTTCCACTATTCCAACAGCTCTAGTAGCAATTGATGTACGGCCAATTCTTCTAATATAATTATATAAACTAATTTAGAATTCATATGACATGATGGTAGTCAACCCAACTTCAGCTTCAGTCATTATTCATTAATGACCTTACAACCTCCATAACTTAGTCACCAAAACACAAAGTAACAAGTCATTCAATTCAGCCACTTTAGTTGTTGTCAAATGGCCCCTAAGACTAAAAGAATGGGTTAATATGGTTTTGAGTCCAATCGTTGAGAATTGCATATTCTTTGTTGTGGAAGAATGGAAAATTCAGAAACTATGGTATTGATAAAAAAATATTCAAAAACTAGGGTTTACAGATGATTTTGAGACTAAAGGAAAGGATTCAAATTGCTGGGAATTGTAGAATATTTGCAGAACTGTGGAAGAATAGGGAATTCAAAAAAAAAAAAAAAACAAAACAAAATACAGAGATGGAACTTTGTAGAGATAGTTATTATGATGGTTTATGGGTTGAAGACATACTTAGTAGCAAGGTTCAAAATATCGCAATGTGTTGGTGTGTATTGTATGATGTGTATCAGTTTTCAGGGTGACCAAAATGCCAAATATCGGGATTTAGGATAAATGGCTATATTCAATGTTTCATACCTTTCTTACAGATGGGCTTGTTCAAACCTTAACACCTGGAACAATTTCTATCTATGAGTAACACCCCTATGAGTTGAAATGTTTAATACCTTTCTTCATATCGCACTCATCAATGCTTTGAACCATGCTTACAAGGTTATCCATAAAAAGCAAACAATTCTCTTTGTGAAGGAAACTATTAAAACTTCAGAAACTAGTATCGAGATTCTGGGATGAAATTTGGTCGGATGAAAGGTGATTAAATATTGGTACGGGTTATACTTGTGTTATCTTATGAATCTGAAAATTTTGAACTAATGTTCTTTCATTGTTGCTCATGGTGGTAATACTTTTCTTTTCTATATTGATAAGAAAATTGTCCTACTGTTACCCATAAAAAAGTTGTCCTTTTGTTGGCATTGCCTACTAATGGTTCCCCTCCCCCATTTTTTTTTAATATAGATAGTTCTAGAGCTTACAAAATAATGACTAAGATTTTACCTCACTTCAGGTCACTGAAGCTCTTGCACAGGCTGGCCTTGAGTCTTCTAATCTTATCGTTGGCATTGATTTCACAAAGAGCAATGAGTGGACAGGTTTGAATTCATTTATATGCTTTTAACTTCTTTTATGAGTTGCAAGAAAAATACTTTGACTTGCTCTGAAATTAGGTGCGAGGTCCTTCAACCGGAGAAGCCTGCATCACCTAGGAGACACGCAAAATCCTTATGAACAAGCAATATCTATTATTGGAAGAACATTAAGTGCATTTGATGAGGATAACTTGATCCCCTGTTTTGGATTTGGAGATGGTAATTGTCTATTAAGATGTTTTTAGTGATTTGCCACTAGATTTATCTTGATAACAAAGTCGGCTGTATTTGTCTTCTATGTTGGCAGCTTCAACACATGATCAGGATGTCTTCAGTTTCTATCCTGATGAGAGACTCTGTAATGGATTTGAGGAAGCATTGACACAATATAGAGAAATAGTTCCCCATCTAAGATTAGCAGGTTTTTATTTTCCTTTTGTTGCTTTATTATGATCTAGAAGCAGTTCATTTGGTCCTTATGGTTCCATGGTTATGTTTCCATGTGGCAGGACCAACATCATTTGCTCCAATCATTGAAATGGCAGTAACTATTGTTGAGCAAAGCGGTGGCCAGTATCATGTTTTATTGATTATTGCTGATGGGCAGGTGTACCATCTTTGCCTCATATTCTATTTTAGTTTAACTAGTGCTTTACTTTCCAAGTGACAATATTTTGAACAAGTTGTGAGGAAAACATCATGTTTGGCATTAGCCATCAAACTGTAGTTCATGACTTCTAAAACTGCCAAAAATCAATGGCAATGTGTAGGGAACTCGTAACTGGCATTACTCCTAGCATGCAAATTTGGCTAAAGTAACATAGTTCAACCTTAAAAAGACCCTAGTATTGTCCTCCAAAGTAATTTTTGTTTGATTGCACTAGGTGGATAGGTTTGCCCATATGTGCAATTTTCCTATGTTGTCTAGTCTGCTTCTCACGGAAACCTGGGTTTCACAGGTAACAAGAAGTGTAGATACTGAACATGGCCAGCTAAGTCCACAGGAGCAAAAGACTGTTGAAGCAATTGTGCAAGCAAGGTTATAACTCGTTTCTTTATCAACTTCTTCTTTGCCAATCAGTATTCTTATATAATTTTTCTTGCAGTGAGTACCCTTTGTCCATTATTTTAGTTGGAGTTGGAGATGGGCCATGGGACATGATGAGGGAATTTGATGATAACATCCCTTCTCGGGCCTTTGATAATTTCCAGGTATGTATGGAATATAGATTGCTTTCAATCTCTGTTTGTGTTCTATGTTCTGAATCTTATTGACAGCAATTATATAAATGTTGATGATTATTTTCTTCTGTTTAGTTTGTGAATTTTACAGAAATTATGTCGAAGAATGTGCCAGTTTCCAAAAAAGAGACTGAGTTTGCTCTTGCAGCCCTGATGGAGATACCTTTTCAGTATAAAGCAACAATAGAACTTAATATATTGGGGTAACAACTGGATCCTCTCCCAGCTTTGCTTTTGTCTTGTCAGATTTTTCTGTTGTCATTCTATTGGCATGTAAATCTGCTTTGAATTTGTGCTAAATTTAGCTAAACAGTTCTCCTTTCATTTGCTTAAGCTGTCGGAGAGGAAAAGCTCCAGACAGGTTTCCTCTTCCTCCACCTATTTATGGTGCAACTTCATTTAGCAGCAGTAGCAACTTGAAACCTTCTCGCTCAAACAGTTTCCAGCAGAGTTCAACTTCCTATGGTGGACGTGATACATCTGCTAGCATGGCTCCCCCATCAAATTCAACTTATGATAACCAGGTAGATAACCATTACTAGAAAACTCTTTTATATTGATAAAACAAGGTATCTTTTGGATTTCTCTCCCCTCCACATCGTGTTGCTATTTGGTTGGGGTTATTGCTGAAACTTGCTTATGGAGGTCTTGGTAGATGATTCTTCTGGCAAAATGATCCAGATAGCCTCATTTCAACAGCTCCAGAGCTCCTGCCGTGTTGCAAAGCAAAAAAAAAAAAAAAAACCTTTTTTATCCGCAAAATTTTAAAATTGAATCGTTTTTATACCTAAATTATTAATCAGTTCGGGAGGAGGTCCAATAAACTCTAGGAGCATAAATCTGTCATGGAACAGGGAAGTAAACACCTTTTAATTGGATGATGTACATTGCTTATGGCTTGGTTGGAGTTAGGGAAACAACACAAAAGTGCCTTGTTTGAAAGTCATACGTATATGGTCCTTTTTAAAGCTACGGCTATGTGAAGATTAATAGTCGTTATTGGGTGCTTGCACAGGTTTGCCCCATTTGTCTTACCAATCAAAAAGACATGGCTTTTGGCTGCGGGCATCAGGTAATCTAATTCATTACCATAATTTCTTCACAAGCTTGAGAGCATAAAGAGAGAAAACTATGCTAACATGGTAGGGGTTTGTCCCACAGACCTGCTGCGAGTGTGGAGCCGATCTTCAGTCATGTCCTATCTGCCGTAGTCCAATCGAAACCAGAATAAAGCTTTACTGAGACCTTTGTTTTAATTAAAATTTCTCAGCTTCCATGATGGTGGTGGCACCAAGCGATCCCAAGATTCTTTGTAAATTATTTTCAGATTTTGGTCGGGTTTTACTGTTAGAAGTTAATCTGGGGGGAAGCAGCAGAAGGTAGGTCGCCATCTAGTTTGTACATTTCTCTAGATTCAAAGTCTTATTCACTAGAGAGCAGTACGCTATTTTCTTTATCTTATTTTCTTGCTTTTGTTGGAATTTGTACGTGTTTATTCTTAATGGGAATCAGGGTATTGAAATTTGGAAGTCTAATAAGTAAAGCTTGTGTTTAGCCGTTCATGAAACAGAAGTCAGTAGATGGAATTTGCTGATGACCTAGTAGAAAGTGGTAGTTCAGTTGGTTAGGTCAGTCCAACCTTCATCCATTTGAGGAGTCGCGGGTTCAAACTTCAAACCAACCCACAACCCACTGAAACAAGCA
The DNA here is from genome assembly GCF_000365185.1 of Nelumbo nucifera. The sequence goes on from NW_010729079.1 coordinate 2,378,071, forward strand.
AGCTCTCCGTGTTGTGAATGTCAAGTGGGTCAAGTGGACCCACGAGAGCGACTCCAGATCTCCTAGCTACGTGAACTCTACTTGGGAATATCTCCCGTCCAGACTGCAGAGGACTCAGCGAGCATCCCTGCCACCGCTACCACTGGCCCCGCCCCCGCTAACTGGGTCTAGCGTATTGGTCATGTGCCAATATAGTACCTTTCATTTAAATAAATTACATTATAAATTTGGAAACCCACAAACCGTAAGTTATTTTTTTAAACAAGATTTGTATTATACTTAAATTAAATTAGAAAATACAAATTATATTTATATCTTCATTGATGTGGTTCGGACTGTATTAATATAAAACTCTTTAGTCTTTTAATTCGAAATAAATTTTATAAAGTTTCCTTTTTCCAATTTCTTTTTATTAAACATAACAACTGATTAAAAAAGATTTCTACACTAGAAATTGTTCGAAAATGCTCAATTTTTTTTTTGTTTCTTTATGAATACATCAATTTATGCATTGTGAAGAATAGGCTAATAATATTTAAAAATTAAATATTGAATATTCTTTTTAAATTCTCCGATAATACACTTGAGAGTTAAGACAAATATTAGACTTAGACATTTAAATGCACATAAGGATCTGATTTTTGGAGAAAGGTATTTCATCCTTCACACATTATAAATGATGGGGAAAGAAAGTAGTTCTTTCCTCTCAACTCTTATCTCTTAAGAGGAATCTTTTAACTTTAAAAGAAAAAGTGGTTATTCGTTTCCTCTTATCTCTTAAAGTGTAATCATGCAATATTTTTTTTTTATTTTTCAATGATGCCTCCAAAAAGACAAACAAAAACTCTCATATATGGGGTCAAAATGAATATTTGATAATTTTCAAAATTTAGAGTTTAGAGGAAAGAAAAATTCACTATTACCAATATACCTCTTAATGTAATTATTGCACTTTTACATGTTAGACTTTAGAGCAAACGAACAGGCCCTGAATGTTGATGGAACGGTTGGGAGGCATTGAAGTAGAGGGGAATTGTAATTTTGACTCAATTTGGAAAGAGTACAAATGCAATGTATATAGTGCAAATTTATACAAAATAATACAAAATACAAAGACCTTAAAGAAAAAAATTACAAAATACAAGGTTTTGCACTCCATATATTTGTATTTATAAATGAACCTCAAGATCATACATAGATGGTTGTAATCATTTTCAGCTTGGCTTGACTAGGAAATTTTGGGTTTGGGCTTATTAAGGCCTGACTAGGTCTAGATCTGGACTTGAGTTTGATACCTCAGGCCTGGCTCATATATATTTTATATAATTATTATTATTATCAATGTTTTCAAAACTTGACCGAATTGAATGATCGAGCAGGAAAAGCTGGGAATTGGTCACCTAACTAGTTTCGTTTTGGCCAAAATCGTTAATTTGGTCAGCAAACCACTGATCTGAATGGTCGAACCGTCAACCTAGACAATGGGTCTAGCCATCCAAGTTTATTATTTTCATTTTTTGTAAGAACGGACCATTTATTTGATTCAAATGATTGGACTGTTGGACCTAGGAACGGGCCTATGGGCCATGACAGTCATTAAAGTAAACTTTGACTAAGAAAAAGAAAGATGAGGATGTGATGAATGCGGTCAACATAGTGAATAGAACATATTAACTATTGCCTCCCATGGGTCAACGAATGAGTAATTATCATCCACGGGATATACCTGTAGACCACTTCTTGAAAGGGAGGTAGCGGGTATAGTCACTATGGTGTAAACAGCTGATCGAACATGTTGGATCAAAACTGAAAAATTGAATCGACCAAAAAATTGATTAAAATCAAATCGAAAAATTGGTTAATTGAATTGACCGGTTTGATTTTGTTTGATGTTTTTAAAAAAACCGAAGGTATCAGTTCAGTTTTGATTAATCAATATAGAAAATCGACAATTAACTGAACCGATCGGTATACATATATTTTTATATTATATATTATAAATTAATAAATATGCATTATATATATAAATATATATTTGTAATATATGATATATTATTTATTAATTAAAATATAATATTATATATTTATAATTTTTTATTATATATTTGTAATATATATTGTAACAATAAAAAAACCAAAAAATAGACAAATCGAATCGATCAATCGATTAATTGATTGGCTTCGGTTCAGTTTCGATTGTTGGTTTTCCAAAAACTAATAATACTGGTTTGGTTATAAAAAAAGGCCCACAGTTCAGTTAACCAAACTGCAAACACCCCTACCTACCCAATTTAGATGCACTAGAGAGGAAAGCATACTTAAGTATTGAAAGAAAGGGCAATACTTGGCTCCTACCACCTCCTGATATTTAGATCTATACCCTAAAATCTAAATTACCACCTCCTGATATTTAGATCTATACCCTAAAATTTTAAAATCTAAATGTTAAACTTTTAAATCCTAAATACTAACCCTAAAACCTTAAAATCTAAACTCTAAACCCTTAAACTTTAAGTCCTAACCCTAAATCTTAAATCTTAAAACCCTAAAATCTAACTCTAAACTCTTAAATCCTAAACCAAATGGCTATGACAGGATGCATGTCCTCCAACGTGGTAGGATCCATGTATTTTTTGTTGAAAGAAACGAGTAACTCTATCTTCTTTTTTTGTTTAATTGGCTTGTGGTTTTTAAAACGAACCTAGGATGCTGCAATTTGCAACCTTTTTTTTTCTTCTGATTAATGATTTTTTTTGAAGTCTAGAGTACTTAGACAGTAAATCAAATATTTCTTTAAGTGATATTATTTTAATTTTTTCCTCCCAAGTCCGAACAGATTTAACATGATTCCTTCGTCCTTTTTGGAGCAGATGAGATGCCAACCACATCCACATGCCCTGAGGAGTAAAGGGTGAAGAGTGAAGACAAAGCGTCAAAAGTTGGCAGCCTTTCACGAGGCTTAGGATAAGAAAAACAGAGCCAGCCAGCTTGCCTTTCCTTCACAAATAAACATTGAGACAAAAATGCGGGACCCCGAAGATCACTTGATTATTGTTTAAACCAATACTGTATCATTCTCTTTCTCACTATTCATTGGTAAACGGGGCCATACTTACCCCATTTTAAGTGAATCAACTATTTTTTGATGATAGGATCTTCAAGAAAAATCTCTCTAAAATGGAGAAATTACACGCTATTGATCTAATCTGATCCGAAAGTGTAGACATTTCAATTTTGAGAGAAATATTTCCTTTTTAGGTGGGATTTCTGTTAAAAAAAAAACCACCATCTCTAAGATGTCGTTTATTTGCTCAGTTTTGAAAGAGTACAAATGCAAATATATAGAGTGTAGAACCTTGTATTTTGTATTATTTTGTATGTATTTATAGTGTACCTATTTGTATTTGAACTATTCCCAAACTGAGTGCTATTACTTTTCCCAAAGGTCTTGGATCTGCTATCTACATCGATCTCTACTCATAGCACATTACAACTGTGCATTAAAAATGCCTTTATCATTATTCATGGCGAGATGTTCTCAATATATACAGCACAATGGTGTCATGTGGGTACGGATGTGGGAACACTTTGTGGATAGCAGAACTAGAATGCAGTGGCAAAACCTTATATATGGTATTTTTAAACCTTGTATTTATAATGTATTTCAAATTAAACTGTGAAAGAACAGGAATACAAATATGTACAATGTAAATACAAGATTTTACACTACACATATATGCATCTTAAATTAAACCATAGTATGTAGATTGAACGTAGAATTCAGTGAATAACCATTGAAAGTCCCTTGAAAAAATCTTTAATGAGACAATAACAGTTCAGCCCACAAGTCAAGGTTTTTCCTTTTTTTTTTTATGTGTACAAAGACTACAAGAAATGTCCCTTGTACACCTATTTATAAATATTGAATTCATCTGAAGAGACTTTTGTGTAGTCAAGAATTTACATAAAATAAATTTTTGGGAGAATGACCGATACCCCAGTGTCAAAATTTGTAAATTTAATATACAATCAAGGTAGATGCCAACTTGGAATTGATGTCAATTTATGCACGGGCGTGGATACATATAGTGTGGGTAAGGGTCCATTGAATGTTTATAGCCTGCAGTGTAAATCGGAAATTTGCAGTGGACAAATCCATACTTTTCCATAAATTTTTATCGTGATCGCACCTGATAAAAAAGGTCGGATGGTTAACCAATAAAATATAAACCATTCAGTGGTCTGAATTAAAGCCTCTTGACCATTTCCCTAGGCAATATCACATGGGTGCGAGCCCACACACTATTATATACTTATCATTTACCAATGACTGTAGGTAGGTTCCTATAAACATAATAATATCAAGAGAAATTAAAACTCGTATTTTATCCACGTGGGGCGTTTATAAAAAAAGAAAAACTAAAATTTTGGTGGAAATTCAAGATTATTTTAGAAAAATTAATTATCATATGAGGTATGAGAAATAAGAAAGAAAAAGAAAAAACAATTAAAGGCCTGATTATATAATTAATCAATCAAAAACCTTTGAAACTTGATTTCTAAGAAGATCAACAGTTCTCAATATTCCATTGTTCTTTTCATAGCTAGAGAACAATGTCATCAAAAAGATGATACATGAAAAGAATGCAACAAAGCAGCAGCAAAGTAGAAGCACCAATGTGAATAGTGAAGACCCAACTCTCTCTCTCTTACATTTAGGGAGTCGTTTGCATAATTATATTCTTCGTGGAAGAAGAGGGACTGGATCCAGTATGCATAACATGGGAAACACATACAGTGAGTATTTTATAAATATTATGACAATTGTTAAAAATTGTCTTTAATTTTTTTAAGGGTAAATTGGAGGTATTTGAAAAGACAGGTGTCAAAAAAAAATTAAAAATACTCATTTAAGTGTTTACAATAACGTGCCTACCTGATCCTTGATGATTTTCAAGGAACATAAAAATTGTCTATCTTTCAATACAATCTGTCAAACTGCAACCTTCCTGTTCAAATGACCCTTTTACTCTGCTTGTTTTTTTCTCAATGTTTTTCACAAATAATATTTACCATCAGAAGTTTTGATTTTTTCTAATATTAAGCTTTTTTCATAAGACAGAGTGGGTTATTCTTATTTCTGACCATGTCACAAGGGTTTTTGGACTCAAATTAGTTTGTCCCATTAATGAAGGATTGTCAGAGGAGCTTGTGGGGCCACGTTGGGCCAAAACCAGTTTAACACATATAAGATTCCTTGTTCATCCACCCTTCCTTGCTAAACCAATAGAATAAGTTGAATGGACAGGTTTGTTAATTATAGTGCTCATCAAGTAGCTTTGGAGCAACTTGACTCATTTATAATAAAGCCAATTGTCTGGGTAGTGTGGCTACAGAACTTGTATAAAATTGTCTGAATGATCTTTTAGTAACTATCTGATATGTAGATCATTTTATTTATTTTTTACGGCTTTAAATGAAGATTCCTCTCTCATCATCGACAAGTCGAGATGATACCAACAATAACAATACAGCTAGAAGCCTGGAACTGTCGATATGTGAAGGGCTGTAAAATCTTGGCCATGTTTATCAACACCCATTGCCCAGTGAATCTTATATTAAGAAAGAACTGGTTTCTGGCTTATATTAAACTAATTAAAGAAAGAATTCTATAACTCCAAAAATTCGTAGGATCAAGACTTGTTAGAGATTGGGACCTCACCTAATAGTTTAAGTTTATAGGTTAAATCGAACATGGTCTGGTGTTCGATTTTCATTTCTCATTATAATTAATTAAATTTCAGTAAAAGGTATGAATGGGTTTTTACATCTTCATGCTTCAAGCCTGATGGAATTTTGTGTGAAGGTACACCTTAGAAAATAAATACTTATTAAAGCACCTATGACTTAACCTAATAGTTTAAGTTTTAGGTTGAAGAGTGATTCTTTGAGAAGACTTGCCACTTAACATGCTTCACCAGTAAAGTACCTAAGATAAAAAATTAGTTTGGTAAAATGGATTTAGGCCCTGTTCGTTTTTACTTATTTAAGTGAATTTATTTGAATAAGTGAATTTTAAATAGAATTTGTCTGGAAAAATTCGATTCTAGCGTTTTTGAGCAATATAAGTTACCTGGATAAAAGGAGAAGTGGGAGGGAGAGAGCATCATCATCATGCGGGTAAATTGCTTACTACCCACCCCCTAGGAGGATATCAATTACTCGAGTAACTGATTCTCACCGGAATCTTTGCTTCCCTTGGAATCCAATATAGGAGCAAATGAATGTAAAGATCATAATCAATTACCCCATTGATCAATTTACCTCATTAAATATCAACAAGCTGATAAGGACTCTCACGTGCATATGCTCTCTTGGTAACATTGTTCATTTTTAACAGTCAGATTATGGGTTATTTTGGGAGATTTATAAGCCCTTCAATGCAACTTTTCCGCCAAGGTCCAGCTTCGAGTACCGAAACCAGACAACTCTGGAGGTTGGGTCCACAGCCCAGACTGGGGATTTTGCCTTATGTAGTAGTGTAAGGTGAGAAAGAAGGAAGAAAGCGGAGTAATGTAAATTCAGTTGTTTGTCGCGTACATGGAATTAATAAATGCGCCATCACCATTCACCATCGCCTAGCAGCCAACCACCAGACACCAGTACCAGCGGACTATAGCTCATCAGCTCCTTGCTGCATTTAATACACCCAGTAGTCTGTGCGAGGACCTTATTCTCGTGCAGAAATAAAGAGAGAATAAATAAATGACATCTGGGTTATAAGATCGCGTGAAGAAGATAAAAAGGAAGGCGACCCATCTCTTCTCACTTGCCAGTTGCCAGCTGCATCTGGGTTCTCCTTAAATTCCTTACACACCACCATGTCTGCCATTGAAATGGCTTCAGCCATCAAGTTTTCCTATCAGAGGTTAAGAAATGAAGGTGTTTTTGATGTAGAAAGAAGAAAAGAGAGAGATTTTGGGAGGACAAGAAGTTGGCCCAAGTTTAGAAAGTTGGGCAGTAGGAAGAGGCTGAGGATCAGAATCCCGGGCTTAAGGAGATTCTTGAGGAGAAAAGCCAAGTTATTTACTGCTGCTAGGCTTTCGTGGAATAAAGTTGTGAAGAGATTCAAGGAAAGTGGAGTTCATGTGGGTGATCTTTTTTCTGGGAATTATTTGTTCCTGCAGGTCAATCCTTCTCCTCTGAAATATGCTGAGAGGTCTTTTATGAGCCATGACCTCCATGGCTTGTCTTCTAGGTACACTCTTGGGAGGATTGCTTGAATGTATATTAATAGTCCAGGTTGGAGCTAAGAGCTACTTCTCTTTACTGCCTGTTTAATTCAATAATGTTTTCTGTGTAGTTCCATTAATTGTTAATTTGTACTTCTACCAAGGTTAAGAAGATAGCCTTCTTTTCTCTTCTCTTTTAAGCAAGAAGATGGTAGTCTTGATATGGTTTCTAGCTAGCTACACTTGTATTCAATTTTCTTTAGTTTTTTTTTTTAAATTATATTTATGCTTGCCCGAAATATGAAATAAATAGGAAGTAAGAGATGAGCAGCAGGGTTGAAGCTTGAAGAGCTCCTGGTCGTGCGTGACTAATGTAAAAGGTCTAAAGGTTTGTGACTTGTGTTAGTGATCGATCGATCACACGTGAAAGAGCATTCACACTAAAACTGGGACATTGTTGAAAGTCTATTGAATCTACAACAAGATTCACACGGCAGATCCGGACTCCAATTCAGAATCTCAGATAGCCCCTCCTAGGAAATAAGTGCGCGTTTGGTGAGGCTTTCGTGCAGTGGCTTCTGGCTTTGTAAAGTGAACCCCACATAGACAAACCAGAAAGCCCAAGGACGCTGTCATTCAGCCAAAGAATTGGCTTTAGAGTGATGCTTCTTGTTTTACAGACTTCTAACTTTCTAAGCAGCTAAGTGAAAGCAGCTCAATTAAAGCTTCAACTCTCCAAAGAGTTAATTGTCGCATTGGATGAGTATCTGGCTATAGTAACAAGAAGCAAATATTTACCAAAAAATAAATTCTTGCAATCCAAAACGTTGTGGATCACTCATCTCCTTTCTTATTTCTTTTTATTGGTGTGCGAGTGTTGTTTTTGGAAGGGTAGGGTTAGCCGTTCAGGGATGGGGAGTAAGAAATCTGCTAAGGGGTTATTTGTCAAGATAATTGGTTTTGTTTTCCAAATTTGTTGGTGTGCCCGTTGTTTTTTGTTTTGAAAAACAAAATCATACACATTGCTCAGCCCAGTGATGCTTGTTAGCATCTCTAACCCAAACTCTTTCATTGGTAGTATTGCAAAACACCCTGAAAATTTTCCTATGCTTTCGTGTTTGAAGCGTGGGTGCTTTTTGGGACCGATTTTCAAGAAAAAATGCCTATGCTTTTAAGACTTGTTTTTTACAAAAAAAATGCTTATGCCACGTAGGCAGCACATAGGATACGCATCAGTCAACCGTTGGGGGAAACGGTTCACCGATGCATGAAATGCCGGTCCCGATTTTCGAGGCATGTCTGGTTTTTTAATAATCGGCTGAACCAAACAATGAGATACATGGTCGTTTGTTGAAATGCCTATGTAGATCCGACGTGGCACCGTTTTTTAGAAAAACGGCCACGGTTCCAAACATCCCCTTAGTCTTTGATCACAAGTGTTCCATTACATGCAGGAAAAAGAGCTTGGATCTCTTAGGACCCATTTGGTTCACGAGAACAGGGGTCTAGAATCGGAATCCCACTTCCATTCCTGCTCCCCTTCCTTAGGAATGAAATTCCATTCCAACTTATTTCAATTTAGATTTTGATTCCTGTCTGAACCAAACAAATTATACCGATTCTAATTTCTAGAGATTTTGATTCCAAATCCAATTACTCTAACTAAGAACCAAATGGATCCTTATACTTCCATTCAATCTGTAACAGACGTCCTCCCCTTATATGCATATTCTCGCATGTACAAGGATTTACATTGATACGGAGAACTTGTTACAGACCGAAGGAAAGTGCAAGAATGAAAAAGCAAGAGATGAGCCCTTTTAAGTAATAGTTTCATCACTAATTATAACTTATAAATAGCAACCAAAGTCTAAAGTCAAGGTGGAAGAGCATAGAGAGAGAGAGAGCAGAGTTAATCTTCACCAAGAGTCCGAGAGTAACCTAGCTTCCAATTAAGCATCCATGAACGGACAGAAAACCAGGACTGCATAAGGTTTAAAACTCTTTCTGAACTGACTTTCTGACTTGACAAGGACAACAAATTCGTCTTAAGGAAACGGGATGATTTACAAAGGCGTGTACAATCGGCCACGGAACCAATCAAGATTCAAGAGTTAATGCACGACAATGGCGTTTTAGATTCTTTGATTGCTTCTTGTACATGCCTTTATTGGTTGAAATTAAACTCTATTGGTAAGAACTCAATTTTGGTTGCTGCCACCCCAACTGCCATTTCCTTATATTTACTGAAGTAGGTTCCCGTGGCTGTTTTGTTTATTTAGTCCCTTTTCGGCAAGTTGTACTGGCATTTTTGTGGAATAGAAACGGATCTAGCAAAAAATTTTAAATTTATGAACACGTATGCCTTGCTTCCCACGTGAGAGAAAGGGCATTTTAGACATTTTGCCCAGTTTAATAAACTCCACCCTAATGGCTTTCCTCTTACTTTGACTTCTCTCTACTGTTGTACAACTAAGGAGCAGTGAGCATTGGATTTTTGGCGAACGATTAGGGACTTCGGTGAGCATTCGGTTTTGCTCATTGTCGACAATGAACGACAAAGGTGAACATTCATGTTTTGCACCATTTTTGCTTATTGTTGACGTAAACATTGCTTTGCTTATCTTCCTTATCATCGTTTTTTCTTTGTTACTGGGCACCCTATTTTGCCTCTCATTCGATTTTCCTCTCTACCAATATTATTTCAAGGTGAATGCTGCAACAACTCTTTGATGTTTACTTAGTGACAACTTTCATTTACACAGGTATGGTTTATTTTCTCAACTTCCTAATGATCTGAGCTTCCATCTACCCTGAAATTCCTAATGATATGAGCTTCCGTCTACTCCTTTTCCCAACTCCCAACTTGGGTTGCGTGAAATGAAACCAGGTTGATTTTTGTAACTCTAACTATTCCCTAATGACTTGAAATCCTATTTACACTGAAATTCCTAATGATCTGAGTTTCCATCTACTCATTTAATCCTTTTCCCAACTCCCAACCTGGATTCCCTTGGAATTGATCTCGTAGTTCAATGTTCCTGTTGAATATCCATAATTATTCATTGTTTTATAATATAATTGGAAAATGAACCCTTATGATTCATGTGACTTGAGACTCACAATGACTTTGTTTTTGTTAATTTTAGGCTTAATGAAGCAATAATGCAAAATTTGTTGATAGATTTGCATAATTAATATTAAGAAATATTTGTGCTATCCAAACGGTTGTTTCTGTTTCTATAGAACAGAAATCTGTGCCCGTGGAACAAATAGCCGAACACTTCTATTATTCTTAAAGAGCAAGAAACAAAATTCCTGTTCCAGAAGGGGAATTTCCTCAAAAATAGAAACAGGTGGAAACAATGCCAAACAGGGCGTAAGCAATCGATCTTTACTACTATTTGAATATATATTGAATATTGTCCGGATTTCCTGCACTTGGTTATGTGTGTGCTGTGGTGGACTCCGAATTACATTGAAACATGACATGTCAGACTTCGCATGGTATCCCAGGTCACAAGTGCGAGTCATTTAACGGGACCGTTTTCATTTTTTTAATATCTCAAAATTTTCAAACTAAAAATTTAAAAGAAAGAATAAAAATAGATACTTTGACCGCCCAACTCGACAGACGGTAAAAAATATAGAGAAAACTGTTCAGACGTAGCCCTTCCATGGAGCAAATGCCATTAACGAACGATTGCAGGGGAAAAAAATTCTGGTGTTGAATTGTTTATACTGAAGTGCTAGCATAGCTCCTCCATGCTAAACTTGCTTTCTCTAAGTCAATGTTCAGTGTTTCTTATTCTGCAAATGAGAACTGAAGCAACAAACCGACAAATCTTGTTGTTATGATGACTTTATAGTGTATATTCTATCCAATTGATTGAGGTAAAGATTCAGAAATCTTCAAGTTGAGATAAGTTCAAAAGCAAAATTAGTAGACGTTAATTACTCTGTAACATGCTTCCTAATTTATTGTGAAGTCTCCATTGTTTTTCTGTTCATGATTTTTTTCTCAATAACATCATTAGAAAAATAAAGTTGACATTTTATAAATTTGACTTAAAAAGGGAGTCATTACCTAATCCAGTTCATAATGGGTTGCAAGTGTTTTGAAAAAAGCAGAGTACTCAAGTGAATAAGAAACGATGGGCACCTGAAACAATTCTTGCAAATGACTTCCACCCTTAGGTCTGCAATCGTTTATTAATGCATTGGCACCAAGTTAGAGCTGGTTTGGCTTGCAACAGTTTTCTTTGTTTTCGTTTTTCAATACTCATGGAGTGATAGATCGGCATTCATGGAGTGATAGATTTGTGCCCATTGACAATAAACTTTTCTATTTTCTTCATCCCATGTTTCTTGAGATATGTAGAGTGTATATCTCTCTATTTGGAGTTCTGATTTTTTCTTCATTCTCTGCTAAACGAAGAATCTTGCGGTTGCGGAAAGTTTTCACCCTTTCTTTTATTTTTCAAGTATTATTAAAAAAACTAATAGAGGCAAACGGGCCGTTTAAATGGCTCGCATATTTGAGTTGGAGTGCTATCCAAATTCTAACGTGTCCCAATTTGATTGGGAATGCACCCCTTGCACACACAAAACCAGGTGCAGGAAATCCGAACTCATTGGAATAGTACCAAAACCTCCTTTGAAGTTTATTACAATCGTAAAAACCTTCCCCTTTCGTCATTGACCTGGATAGAAAACGTTTACATTTACAAAATTACCTCTAGGGTGTCATTTAAAAATATCGTAAAATACTGTAGAGGAAGTTTCAATCTCCCTGTCATTTCCTTCCTCCTCTTTCACTCTCCCAACAATATATATATATATATATATACTCACATGGAATATTTGGGGATTGGTTAAAATGGATAGTGATGATGCATGATCTGGCCGGTCTTAGATGTTGATGACCTTGCCTCTGAAATGGGTAACAGGGACCTGAAACGGGAGGAGAAGAGAAGCTCCGGGGAGAACCCGGCGTAAGGGCTCTGAAGCTCAAGTTAGAAT
>NW_010729079.1:2407028-2421842 GCF_000365185.1 Nelumbo nucifera
CATCCAAGTATGCAATGATCCAATCATTGTATTTGTAATTCACTACTTTGTACCATTCAAATTTAAATGAAATAAAATTCCTATTTTTCTTCCAATTTGTTATTCCATCATTCTTATTTCAATTTGGTTAAGTATCTTTTTTTCATTTATGTATTAAATAACTTAGATTTCTCATTTCTTAATTTTTTAAATAGTTCCTAATTCCCAAAGTTTATAGGAAAGTTAAATATTTTAGTTTTTCAATTTTACTTAGAAAAGAAATCAAAATTTTCAAAAAATAAAAAAAAATAAAAAAATAGTGCAGCCCAGTTCGGCCTAGGCCCAAGGCCCGCCCTGTAGCCTAGTTCTCTCTCTTCTGAAATGGAGCCCCGCTCCTATACAGAAGCAACCAAGTCTCCCCAATGGAGGTCGGCTATGCAACTGGAGTTCGATGCTCTTTTGAAAAATCAAACATGGGATCTCGTGCCATATCATTCTTCCATGAACGTAGTTGGTACTAAATGGGTGCATAAAATTAAGAGGAAGTCAGACGGTTCGTTGAAGCGGTACAAGGCCAAACTTGTTGCCCAAGGTTTTCATCAGGTACCTGGCGTTGATTTCACTAATACCTTCAGTTCGGTAGTCAAGCCAGTAACTATTCGTACCATTTTAGCTCTTGCTACTACTCATCAGTGGTCTATACAACAACTGGACATCAACAATGCTTTTCTTCATGGGCTTATAGCAAAGGACATCTATGTTTGCCAACCCAAGGGGTTTGAACATCCTGTCTATCCGGACTACGTCTGCAAGCTGAAGAAGGCCCTGTATTGGCTTAAGCGAACCCCTCGTGTTTGGTATTCTCGTTTGACTTCCACTCTTCTTCATTTGGGTTTTTGCAACTCTGTGGCTGATCCCTCTTTATTTATTTACAAGAGTAAGTCTACTATTGTTTACATTTTGGTGTATGTCGATGATATCATTATTACTGGCAATTCTCCGTCTGTTGTTTCATCTCTCCTTCAGCAGATCTTTGCATTGTTTCCTATCAAGGATCCTTGCACATTGCATTATTTTCTTGGGATCGAGGTGCAGTGGACCTCTGATGGTCTTGATCTATCGCAAAAACGGTACATTCTGGACGTTGCACCGCACCAAACTTGATGGCGCAAAACCCTACAATTCTCCGATGGTAGCATCTACTCGGCTAAGCAAGACGTTGAGCACACCTCTCTCAGATCCATCTAAATAACGGAGTATTATTGGTGCACTACAACACATCACTCTCACTAGACCGGATATCTCCTTAGTCAACAAGGTTTTTCAGTTTCTTCAGACCCCAACTAATGAACATTGGTCTGCTGTTAAACGCATCTTGCATTACCTTAAGGGAACCCTAGATCATAGTCTGCATTTTGCTGCCTCCTCTACTTCTCTTCTGCTAAATGCCTTCACAGATGTTGACTGGGCCAGCTGCCCCAATGATCGTTGGTCTACGGGTGGCTTTGCTATCTATTTGGGTTGTAACCTCATAAGTTGGAGCTCTAAGAAGTAACATACTATAGCTCGTTCCAGCACGGAGTCTGAATTTCGGTCTCTTGCCAATATTGTCAATGAGGTTTTGTGGTTTCAATCTCTTTTGACTGATCTCGTGTTTCCAGTCTCCAAGCCCACAGTATGGTGTGACAATTTTGGTGCTACTTACCTTGCTGCTCATCCGGTTTTCCATGCTCGAACCAAGCATGTGGAAGTAGATTTTCACTTCCTACAAGATCTTTGCGTGGCTAACAAATTATCCCTTTGGTATCTCTGCTCTAAAGATCAAGTAGCCGACATCTTCACAAAACCTCTAGCCACGTCACGGTTCAATCTTCTCTAGTCCAAGATTTACATCCGGACGTTCAGCTTGAGGGGGCATATTGGAGATAATCCTCATGGCACTTATCCTAACCGAACCAGCTTTGGAGATAATCCTCATGGAGATTATCCTACCAGATCCAGAAATCCTAATCAATCCAGAACCAATCTGGACTCTGAGAAAGATAAGGATAAGGACTATAAATCATGATCAAGATAATCCATCTTATACTCTATCTAGTTTTCTATTGTTATCTTGCACATGTCATTGTATGATCCAAACTCTTCATTAAAGCCTATAAATACCATTAGCTTCAGTGCTCCAATACACTGAAGTCAATTCTCTCATATTCGTCTCTCTATTTCTTTTGTTATTTCTTTAGTTCAAATTTATCAAAACATAGTTAAAGAGTTGCAACAAACCATCAGGATCTAGCTTATCAAGATAACAGTCGGTTTATAATATTTTACACATTTGTAGCTTGTTATCTCCAATACTCACGAGGGCAAATTCAATGACTGGCGAGATGGCTATTTGATATTTTTTATATGGCTAGTAAGAGATTCTACAAGAACTTCATAAATTACTAATTATTTAGGCCCTTCATCCTTTGACTATTTGTCCTCACAAGAAGCCCACCTTACCTTTTATTGAAAATTATATAGATTATCAAATATGCAAATGCTAAGAAAATGGAAGACCAATTTAAAGGTTAGAAGAATAAAGATAAAGAGAAAGTCATTCCAATGTCAAGAAACCAACTCCCTAGTGTAGATGGATATTATGCTATATAGATACACTTCCGGTAAAAGAAAGTAAAGTTGAGTGAATAAAAGGTCTACAAAGTTCAGTTTAGAAAATGAAGAATGTAAACAAGATTCCCAATAGATCCTCCACAGTTTAGAAAATGAAGAATGTAATACAAAACATAAGGTTTTACATTCTACATATTTGCATTTGTACTACTTCCAAACTGAGCCCAAGGATGCAAATTTCCTTTTTCTTTCACACATATACTGACAGATGGAGTATCCACTTGAAATGACAAAAAATTCCAGATGTGTGGTCTATTGTAAGGCATGAAAGACAACTAATTTCTATCCTTAGAATTGTTCTTACGCATTTACTTTACAATATAGCATTTTCCTATGCGAAAAAAAGGGTTGGACCAGCAAAGAATAAAGTTGGTTTACAAAGAAATAAGAAAATAGAAAAGAAAATGGGTGAATAGAGAAACAGAAAACAGTAAACTGTAAGACGAAGTTGCAACTTAATCATATTCAGCAGTCTGAAATATTTAATCAAACTTACCGGTCATCACATACTCGGGGGCTGAATATCCAAAGGTTCCCATCACTCTAGTAGAAACACGAGTCTTATCACCCTCCAGACCATCTTTGGCAAGTCCAAAGTCTGAAAGCATTGCATTATATTCCTGGAACAGCATTTCATTAGAAGAGCAATAAATTTTTGGAAAAGAGTTTAGACTTGTACTTTTAGTCACTTACCGCATCTAACAGGATATTGGATGTTTTAAAGTCCCTATACATGACTGGCCTTTCAGCTTCTTCATGAAGAAAGGCAAGGCCTTTTGTAGCACCAAATGCAATTTTCATCCTGATGGACCAGGGAAGAGGGACGGCACGGTCCAAGCCCACGGCATGGCTTGCAGCCCGGCTTGGCCCAGGCTCGCATGCCGGCACAGCACGGCACGGGCCCACTTGGGCCTGTGCTATAAGCCGTACCGGGCCAACCCTCAAAATTTCCACCGGTGAGGATAGCACGGCCAGTGGCGGCCCGCGGGCTAGTGTGGCACGGCCCGCCTTTAGGGTGGACCGCCCACAGGCACAGGACGGTTCTGGCAAGAAGACAGTGCACAGGTTCAGATTCTTCTGATGAAGTAGGAAAACAAAGTTCAAATTAAGAATACTTTACAATATTCCATGAAATGCTGTTATGGACAAGTGAGATTGAGATACTTTACAATAAAGATGACGCAAGGCCAAATAAAGAACTCTTTCACAGCCTTATCCGACCAGATATCAGACTAAAACTTGACAGTTCTAGCATCAAGTGTAATGACAAGATTGCAGAAATGGTGGAAAATGCATCTTAGGATGCCATCCAATCAAGGCTCCACCCACCCTTTCAAGCAGGAATTTCCATAACCATTTTCACTTATTTGACGAATGTGCCAATTGAAGACCACCATTTGTCATCGGAAAGAAAATTCCAAATGTTATCTAAATGATTGTGATGCCAATAATATTTACATTTCTTCTATCATTTCTTTAATAAACAATTGACAAAAGAAGGTAATACACAAAATATAAACCAGTGAAGTTTGTGAGATGAACTTTAGCAGTTGAAGTGAGATACAAAACAATCTGTTTATATTCAGTCAATATTGGTATAAATACCTATTTGGCTGATGACAGTACTGTTGTTGATAGAAGTCTGCAGTCTCCATCCTTCTGGTTCCTGAAGAAACTCCGGCCTTTGTTTCCAAAGTAGGATTTGCTACTTGTTATGACAGTGTTCAGCTTTGGATCTCTTTGTGCTTCCAGTGCATCCACAAAATTGCGAGAGATAATGTTTAAGATCATAAACTGAGATTTGCATTTGCAAAAGAGAGCAAAACCTGCCATCTAGTAAAGGGAAAAACTAGATGACACGAGGGAATTAAGAGGATTACTGGTATGTATTTAGTAAAAATAGATGAGTTTTAAGACAAGCATACTTTCAGGAAAGTGTCTAGTGCAACTGCCTGCTGTGTATATGTTGGCTGGGAGCGCATTCAGGAACCTTGCAAGCCATGCCCACCCCTCCTTGAGGCCACCATTCATGCATATTCTGGACCCCATCAGTTTCTGTCTGTCAAATTATGCAACTTAATTTCTTCAATACGTTAGAGTTAATAGACATGGACAAATTGCAAGTGTAGGAACCAGCAAGATGACACAGAGTTAATAGATCTGCTCCCCACAAGGGGGTGCCCCACAATGTCCCACAGTACATTCCTGCTGTGTATTGGGAACATCTCCCAATGATGACATTATTATTTTTGGTATTATCATCGAAAAATGTTCTCAATACACGACAGGGATGTGCTGTGAGACGTTGTGGGGTGCAGATGTGAACTCGGCTTAAGATCAATCTAAACTCTATCCAATTAAAAGCACAAGAGGACACTCATCTGCTTGGACCGTAAGGTCAGGTCCAAGTATGAACTCTATCCAATTAAAAGGAATATAACCAGAAGGATCAAAAAAACCAGTAAGAGCACTTTGGGCCAGCCAATCTGCAACTTGATTCGCCTCATGATACACATGTCTGAAGTTGATGTTCAAATTGGACCTGCCATAAAAGTTGATACACTCATTGATGATGCTTTCCAATCTCCATGGGGGTTTCACCTTTCCTCTAAGGCAGTCGATCACAAGCTCTGAATCTCCTTCAATGATGATCTGGAAATTCTTGTAGTTAGTCGCAATGTTGATCGTTTCCCACGCCGTCCAAGCTTCAGCAAGATTTATCAAAATAGTGCAAATGCTGTAGGCCTTTATTGCCAAGAATAGATCCTTGGTGATTTCTGACAATACAACTTATCGCACACCGCCCATTTGACTGGCAAGTGGCATCAAAGTTGATTTTAATGGAATTGAAGGAGGGGGGACCAATGAACTTCATTCTTTGGCACCAAAATGGTCTTCTGAAAAGGAGTTATCCTTACCTCAAACCAGTAGCCAAATGATTTATCAATTATACTCTAAGCAGGAGCCGACTTATTATTGAACACTTTTCATTTCTATTTTTCTATATGAACCAGAGAATGCATGCTATTTTTTATCTCAAAAATTTATCATTAAATGAAGACTGATTCTTTGAAATTCTAGTCCACCAAAAAATAATTGAAGTTTCATTAGCATTAGGAACAGGTAGACAAGAAGTAACTCGACTCCAAATCTGCTTAGTGAGATGGCATATGATGAAGATGTGATCAATACTCTCCTCCTCCCCACAATGATTACACTCTAGGCTAATACTAAAGCCACATGCAATCAATTTATTTTTTGTGGACAGCTTATTATTAAGGAGGAAGAAAAGAAACACTTTGATTTTTTGTGGGATCTTAAGCCTCCAAATACATTGAGAGACATTATTTGTCACTTCAGAATCATCATTGTGTCTGCATTCCTCAACATAAGCAGATTTAACAGAGAAATTCCCATTTGGATTAAATTTTCAAATCATCTTATCCACCATATGGGAACAAAGGATTAAAATAGTCCTAATATGCTGCCAAATATGCATGGGGTCAATAGATCTGATGACATCTTCCTTCCAAACTTTTCGATCTTGATCAATAACTCTACTAACCGAAATTTCCGGTTCAGCAATTAACTCCAGATTAACATCTTCTAGAATCGGAGAGTTACCCACTCAAGTATCTTTCCAAAATTTGACCAAATTATCATCACCAATTCTCTAACTTAGACTTCTTTTAATGAGGTCCCTAGAGGTAAGAACACCTCTCCAAACCTAAGAAACACTCTTCTTTGAATCAACATCCCAGAAGTTCTTTGAATTTAAATATTTACAAGTGGCCACTTTTATCCACAAGTTCTCTTTAAATTAGGATCTTCCAACCTAACTTAGCCAGTTTAAGACCCAACCCACCACAAGATTTGAGGGTACAAACTCTATTCCAGTTAATCAAATGAACAGGGTGCTGACTTCTAGAATTCAACCAAACAAAAATCTTTTTGAAATTTCTCCAAACCATATATAATATTATTTGAAATTTTAAAAGATTACATAACAAATTCAAGGATCATAGAAGCAACAGAATTAATAATAAGAATGAGTTTTATGAAACGACCCCTAACTATTCGCAAAAAAAAAAAAAATCTGTAACCGGGCCCCGGAGCAGTGGGTTCTGGGTAGAGTTGCTCACAAGGGCATTTTCGAAAACCACCCAACATTAAAACATGACATATCGTGAAGCAAAGGCGTCGCTTGCCTTCTACTCCTGCCGTCGTCCCGCGGCTTAATGCGTAACGTAGAAGTGATCTCGTCAATCAGTTACCATACATTTTATTCTAAACTTTGATGTATAGAACAAACGTGGCAATAAGGGATGACGGTATTGGCCCATCGAACGGTCATCCTTCAAGGACCATCCCTCCTCACCTGCTCATAAGAGGGGGGATTTTCTCTTCGGTTTATCCATTATACATATCACTGTATCCCTTTTATTTGGATGGACCGCCGGACCGGGTCATCGGGCCAAGGTCATTTAAAAGAACGAATCAGGGAGTCAAGCTTGGGTGTGGGTTCTTCGTGTGGACGGGAGTCACTGAAATTACTCCAGAGGATGGATCAAGACCGGATCTGCTCCTCACACAGGGCGTCTCACACCGATCTCACACGTACATCCCACTATGTATTGGGAATATCTCCTGTACTTATGTTATTATTCATGGGAAATATTTCCAATGCACGGTGGATGTGCCTGTGAGGCACCCATGTGTGAGGAGCAGATCCCATTCCATGGGAATGGGCCCGATCAAGAAATTCCATCCTCACACTCATGAATTCAATATGATCATTTTAGATGCCTCAAGCACCACGAAATCATAAGCTTTTATTTATTATTTTTAATTTTTTCGATGTTATATGAAATTAGGGGTGTTCACAGGTCGGATTGGGTCGGTTTGAGTCATTTTTTTCAATCGACCCAACCTAGTTGGTTTACTTATTGATTAAACCAAAACTGACCGACCTTGAAGCAAAATATATGTTTTGATTTTGCATAAAACATATATATATATATTTATTTAAATTTACACAAAACTGAATTAAATATTGTATCACTGTATATCAACATTTAACATATAGGATAAAGACTAATTAATAATTATTTAAACATATAGTATCGGTTTGGATCGGGCCAATTTGGTCAATTTGACATTTAACGTGAACACCCCTACACGAAATCACATGATTTCCTTCTTATTTAAATCATAAGTTTGTTGTTGCTTTTCTTCTCATACAGTCATTGATCCCTTGCGCATGGATGGTGAAAACGACCGAAATTGAGTATAAAATTTTTCCGGTATCATACCCTTGCGGCATCAAAGAAATTGCCCATATATAAAAGCAAGAGGGTACATCTCGACTCTTGTGTGTCTGTCCGAAGCAGGGAATCGGATTGTTCAAATTCAATATGAAGTTGAAGAAACTCTTCCTGTCGCTTCTGGTTCTAGCTTTTCTGATCATATCTCCTAATACCATATCTCAACAGAATGTAACAGCTCTGCCTCTCTACACCAATTCCCGGTGGATCGTCGACGAAACCGGGCAACGGGTGAAGCTGGCGTGTGTGAATTGGGCATCACACCTCGAGAGCATGGTGGCGGAGGGCCTGAGCAAGCAACCGTTGGACGTGATCTCCAAGCAGATTGTATCGATGGGATTTAACTGTGTTAGGCTCACCTGGCCATTGTTCTTGGTAACTAATAGTTCCTTGGCCTCAATTACCGTCCGGCAGTCGTTCAAGAGCCTCGGCCTTATCGAAACTATCGCCGGCATCGAAGTCAACAATCCGTCTCTGGTTGACCTTCCACTAATTCGAGCTTATCAGGTAAAGCGAATCTTTCTTTCGTTTTTCAAAGGAATTAATTTAAAATTACCATGTCTACCAAAGTCAGGAGGATGTGGGACCATATATTGTGCATCCGCCCTTTTTATAAGCGGGTGGACCAAGTCTTCGCTGCAGTAAGGGCGTGTAGAGGCGCCATTGGTCGCTACTTACTAAACCACCTAACGAACCAACCCCACCATGAGAGAGAGAGAGAGAGGGAGAGAGAGAGGGGTGTTGCAGACTAGGACGCATTGATAACACAGAGCAAGGAGTCATTCTCATTCATCATTTCAGCCATTGCAGCCACTATGAAACAGTCAATGTCTACCTCGTTCAGGGGATTGTTTGGCTATGAAACTTGTCCAATTATTGAATTGCTCACTAGATAAGGAATTAGTAACCCTAAGTCTGTAGACTGTAATCCACCCTGAACTACCCAATAAGAATCCACTGATGTTGCATGTTGGGGTATTACATTTACATTGGAAAGGAATCTTCATCAACTGGCGTCACAGCATTTGCTTGGTCCGGTCCTTTAATCCAAAATAAGGACGGTGAAATTGCAGGCCTGAATTTATTATTTGAAAGTGCAATTCAAATATTGAGAAGCTTAGCTGCTTAGGCTCGTTATTTGTTATTTGTTCCAAAACAATGAAGTCAATAGATAAGACAACATCTCCTTAGTTGAAATGTTGAATTATTGCAACCTCAGGTCGTAGTGGCTAACCTTGCGGACAACAACTTGATGGTGATATTAGACAACCATATTAGCAAATCCGGTTGGTGTTGCAGCAGCGTTGATGGCAATGGCTTCTTTGGCGACAAATACTTTGACCCATCCCTCTGGATTAATGGGTTAACCCGGATGGCCACCATGTTTCGTGGCACAGCCAATGTTGTCGGCATGAGTTTGAGGAATGAGCTCAGAGGAGCCAGGCAGAGCGTGAATGATTGGTACAGGTATACCCCGAATACTGTATTTGATATGAAAAGGGATATTAAGGGTGCAACTTGTGAGATTGGTACAGACTACAGAGTATGTGTTGCATAGATCTTTTTGTACTCAAAAGCTTATTCTCTTTTAATCTTCATCTTATTAGGTATATGCAAAAGGGAGCTGAAGCAGTGCACTTAGCAAACCCTAATGTTCTCGTTATATTCTCAGGGTTAAATTATGACAAAGATTTCACTTTTCTGGTTAATCAACCAGTTAACCTAACATTTACGGGGAAACTAGTGTTTGAGCTTCACTGGTACGGGTTCTCGGATGGGAAGGCTTGGGAGACAGGCAACCCTAACCAAGTTTGTGCAACTGTAGTAGATAACTTTATGAGAAAAGGGGGGTTTGTGTTGGACCAAGGGTGGCCACTGTTTCTCAGTGAGTTTGGTGTGGATCAGAGGGGTACTAACATAAATGACAATAGATTCTTGAATTGCTTCTTTGGTGTTGCGGCTGAACTGGATTTTGATTGGGCCTTGTGGACACTAGCAGGGAGTTATTACTTGAGAGAAGGGAAGATAGGGATGGATGAGACTTATGGTGTTTTGAGTTGGAACTGGTGTAAGACCCGTAACTCAAGCTTTATGGAGAGGATCTCCGTACTCCAATCTCCCTTCCAAGGTATGTTATTGTTGTTGTCGTCTTTATTTATTTATTTTTTCTTTCTTCCATATATAGTTGCAATCCTTTGTGAGAGTTAGAAGATCCAATCCTATTTTGATTATTGAATACCAACTGCTAATCACACCAAATAGAAAGTAGAAACTAGAAAGATAGGTTTGGGCCGCTTAACAAGATTTAAATGCATCACTCATGGATCGTATTATATAGGCCCAAATTAAACTCAAGTAGACTTAGGATTGCAACTGTATATGGAACATGCAAATGGGTTAGAGGGGGATGTACATCATCCATTCAGATTTGGGCCCATACCTAGCCACATTATCTGCTCTCCAAATGATCCGTCCCAATAAAATAATCAATATTCCTTTCTACTTTGTGTAGTTTGAAAAATATGTTTACAGACCGCCAATTTGATGCAAAAATGCAGGCCCAGGTCTTTCAGACGTGAGGCCATACAAAGTGATTTTCCATCCATCAACTGGCCTTTGTGTCCTAAGGAAGTCTCTATTTGAGCCATTAAAGCTTGGACCATGTACTGAATCTGAAGCCTGGAGTTATACACCACCGAAAAACTTATTGTTGAAGGGTACATACTTCTGCATACAAGCTGATGAGTTGGGCAAGCCAGTCAAACTTGGAATCTTCTGCAGCGATCCTAGTTCGAAATGGGATATGATATCAGACTCGAAGATGCACCTTTCATCCACCCTTAGCGATGGAAGCACCGTGTGCTTAGATGTCGACTCTACCAATACCATTATCACTACTCCATGCAAATGCGTAAGCAGAGATGACAAGTGTGATCCTGCGAGTCAATGGTTCAAAATCGTTACTAGCACAAGATGTCCAATGGCTACAAAATTCTCATTGTGGACCATGATGAGTCCTCTTCTGAATTCGATTATGTGAGAAGAATTTCAACTGGAGAGAACATTCATGGCTGGGGAAGCAGTACTCTGTATATGGCAACTCATACCTGCAACTGAAGGCTTCCATAGATATGTAACGATAAAGGAAAAGAAAAGATGTTTTTAGCTTTTCTTCTCCTTCTTATTGACAGTCTGAATATTACAATATAATTAAAACATTATTTAGACCATGGAAAGCTTATACAAAAGTGTACATGAATAATGAATATCATGATAATGCATAAAGGTTGTACTGTTCACTATTCAACAACAATTTAAACGATATAACCAGAATTACATATATTGAAATTATAAACGTGGTAATAAATTAGGTGTTATTTATCAAAATTTATAAGTGGATTTTGATTGGTCAAAACTCTTTTCATACCATATCTTTTCCATCATAGATTTTTTATTATTAATTTGGATCAATAATTTAACAAAAAAGTTATAGATTGGGTTATAGTCATCTGGCCCACGATCAACTTAAGTCAGAAAACCAGCATCACGTGATTTGGTCCAGCCCAATCCAGACTTCGGCGGTCAGACCTAGGACCTGCTTAAGCTGATGCATTTATTATGCGTCCAGCAAACAATCTCCTGTGTCAGAGATTGTTACATGTGTACTTTTTTTTTTATTTCTTTTAAAGGGCTACACAAATGGGGGTAGCCCATCCGCCAACCCAGGTACAAGCGGTATTCAATCACAAGTCTCCGCTACAACCAGCAGGAGACCTTACCAAGCCACTAGTTGGCACCTTACAGGCTTGCATTACACATGTAACGTGTAAAGGGGTGTCAATTGGACTGGATTTGGTCGAATCCAATCCAGTCCAATGTGAATCCATTAAAAATGGACCAGGTTGAATTCAATTCAATAAATATTTTGGATCATTTTGAAGAGGTTCAATTCAATGTCTGAACTGTCAAATCTGTTTAAATTTATTTTTAATTTAGATTAATTCTAACCCAAATCTGGTCCATTGACACCTATATTCTTATCTTCTATCAACAGACCAGATATTAGCTCAATCCAGTCCAACCCAATTCACGATTACTAGCCATTCATAGAGAAAAAAATTATGTATAAAATTTTCATGGCTCTATTCAAAACCAATCCTAGACCCTTGTCCATTCTAGTACTGCATTTCAAGCCTGAAAAATACATACTAAAAGCTAAAGGGTCCAAAAGAGTACAAAGATTCAGGCTACCCAGCCAGCCAAACAGCCTTCTTCAAGGATAATAGAAGAGTAAATACAACTGATTCCGGGTCTATGCAACAACGAGTGAGAAATCCTACCAAATGATTCCAGGTCTCTGTTCATTTCCTCTAAGATACCCCACATTATTGCAGAAGTATCTTGCCTCTAACCATTAATCCCTCGACTTCTAAATCCATTCCAAATCAAGCGATTCTATTATGGTCCGTTTGGTTGTTGAGAAATGGTGGGATGAGAAGGGATGGAATGGGAAATGATGGGATGAGAAAGGAAACTTTATTTTCTCATTTTTGGTATCTTGTGTTTGTTTGCTGAGACCTATTATCCTACAAAATTTGCTTCCAACGTTGGTTGATGAAAAAATTTTGTAGGAAGAGATAGACGCTAGAAGCCAGATTTGGAGCTCAGACATTAAAATGAACGGAAATGGCTATCAACATGGAAGAATGATGCCTCTAACAATAGATTTACCATTTTTCTGTGAATGGAAACTGATATGGAAGACCAGGGATGGGGGTAGACGAAGAGGTAGACGTCGGATCTAGAAGAGGTAAATGCAAAAAAACCGCCAGATCTAAGTTCATTTTAACGTTTAGTGCTAATAAAACTGCCAAATCTAAAAGAGGTAGATGCCCAAAGCCAGATCTGGAGCTCATGTGTTAAAATGAATAGAAATTGATGTTGACATGGAAGAATGGCGTCTGTGAAGGGAAACTAGTCTGAAAGACCAAGGATGGTGGTAGATGAAGGTGAGATTTGGAGTATTCATTCAATGAAAGAAGACAAATATGGTACAAAAATGGGCAGAAATCGCAAGAGACTGCCAAATCTGAGCTTACATTTCAAAAATATCATCGGAGATGGTGTCGGTGAGTATTCATTCTCACAAAGGCCTCTATTTTCCTTTCAGCGGGGTCTCACCATTTTGGTGTGACCCACAAATTGGTTTTTGGGAAACCCCATCTCAAGCCTTTCTCTTCCCATCCCAGTTTTTCTTTCAAAACAAACAATAAAAAAATCGAATATTCTTCAAAGATTCTTTCCTTCCCATCCCTTTCTCGGCAACCAAACATACCATTAGAAACCTCTACATATCCCAAAAGAACCGGTGGAGGAATAAATGGTTTAATCGACCGTGACTAGTATTTATATTCAACCCGTATATGTTGCAAATATCACGTGTCTCAACCTCTACATATCCCAATGAGGACCAAATCTTCTTTCTTGGCAAAAAATGTAAGATTTAAAGCTGTCAAAGCCAATCAAGCCCTTAAAAGGACAATTCTGGCAAGAAGACTGCACAGATTCACATTCTTCTGACCCAAAGTAGGAAAACAGCGTTCAAATTAAGAATACTTTACATTCCAAGAAATGCTGTTACGGACAAGTGAGGTAATCTGAGAAACAATGGAAGATTTCGCTCTCAAGGACTCTTTCACAGCTTCATCCGAGCAGAAATCAGACAAAAAACTTGATAGTTCTTGTATCAAGCGTAATGACTAGATTGCAGAAATGGTGGAAAGTGCATCTTAGGATGCGAAAGACCATTTGTGATCGGAAAGCAAAATTCCAAATGTTATGTAAATGGTTGTAATACCAATAATATTTACATTTCTTCTATCATTTCTTTAATAAACTATTGACAAAAGAGGGTAATACACAATATAAACCACTGAAGTTTGTGAGATGAACTTTAGCAGTTGAAGTGAGATACAACCATCTGTTTATATTCAGTCAATATTGGTATAAATACCTATTTGGCTGATGATAGTACTGTTGTTGATAGAAGCCAGACTCTGAATCGGTAACACAGGAATCTGACAAAACAGAAGTCTGCAGTCTCCATCCTTCTGGTTCCTGAAGAAACGTCTTTTTTCCCAAGTAGGATTTGATCAATGTTATGACATGGTTCAGCTTTGGATCTCTTTGTGCTTCCAGTGCATCCACAAAGTTGCGAGAGATAATGTTCAAGATCTTCATAAACTGAGATTTGTATTTGCGAAAGAGAGCAAAACCTGCCATCTAGTAAAGGGAAGAACTAGATGACATAAGGGAAGAGGATTACTGGTATATATTTAGTAAAAATAGATGGATTTTAACACAAGCATACTTTCAGGAAAGCTTCTAGTGCAGTTGCTGTGTATCTGTTGGCTGGGAGAGCATTCAGGAACCTTGCAAGCCATGCCCACCCCTCCTTGAGGCCATGCATATTCTGGACCCCATCAGCTTCTGTCTGTCAAATTTTAATTTCTTCAATATGTTAGATAGAGTTAATAAACATGGACAAATTGCAAGAGTAACAACCAGCAAGAAAAAAGATGAGTCCATAGATTGATGGTGGTTAGATTACTCTTTTTTTTTATTATTTTTTTTTGAAAGGAAAGTGTAGAGAAGATGGGCCGAATGGCCCATAGACAGTTAGTTCATGTTATGTTATGTTATGTTATGTTATGTTTCTCTCTGTTGTGGGCCTTATTCTGGGCCCATACTCTGTATTATTCTGTTTTTTGTATTTTCCTGCTCTCTCAAGGGCCTCTCTGTAATTTGTCAAAGATTAACTTATTAATAAGATGTTTAG
>NW_010729079.1:2427243-2439927 GCF_000365185.1 Nelumbo nucifera
AAAGATTAACTTATTAATAAGATGTTTAGAGTGTTAGAGAGATGTTATGTTCGAACCTCTTACTCTCTAACACCCATTGCCGCCAGCTCTTTCTTCTCTACTTCTCTTGTTTGTTCTCTTTTCTGGTTTGCATCTAATCTCAAACAGTTCCACACATCAAGTGGGCTGTTTTTCAACTGAAAGATTACTCAAATATAAGATATGGAAAGCTGAAATCCTGACACCAGAAAAGATTCTACACCTGAACTAATGCAGCATAGAGTTTCAAATAAGATTCTACACGTTCCACGTAACGTTCAGTGCTTTCAAGTCCCCCATCTTCTTCTTGATAGCCAATCATTTTATAATAAGCTCCTTTTGTTTTGAATGCTGACTGAGATACAAAAGAAAAAAGACAGAAATGTCTTAATTAATGGCACTATATGGAGAAAATAAAATGAATGAAATCTTCCTGCTTATTCATATCACAATAGTTACTGTAAAATGGGAAAGAAAATCAATATTTGAGATGAGCATAGGGTATTATCCAGAAAAGTCTTGTCTACTTGACCTACTAATTGGCCAACTTGTATACCAGACAATACTTTCATATTAAAAATATACATACATACACACATAAAAGATGATTTACCTTTTCAATCACAAACCGGAAATGACATGCTTGAGTAGGCAAGGAAACACACCTCTGAGTACTCCATGTACTTTGGAACAGTGTAGATGCAAGCCTTGTGGAACTCAGCAAGAATAAGATCCATCGCAAGTGGGACCTAATTCACAAACAATTGTTGGATAAAAGAACTGAAATAACCACACATTGTTTACAAAAACTGAAATAACTAAACAAGTTATTTACAAAAATACTATATAAATAAAATTGATATACGTAAAAATTGAACAAAGGAGCAATGAGAAGGAAATCCTACAAATAACAAAACCATCAACCCTCCAATAAAACACAAACATGATATCAATTAGGGCTGTTCATGAGTTGCACCAAACCTACAAACCTAACCCAACTAGATCCCCACTCAACCCAATAACACATGAAAAATAGACATACTAACAATCAAATGAAAAAACAAATCACCCATGAGTGCATGCCTTTTTCTGGTTTGTGATTGAAAAGGTAGTAGATCTTATAGACTACCTATAAGGTCTACTACCTTACTATGACAATCAAGAAATGCCAAGGTAACCTAACATGTGTTGTGATGTGTTGACATGGTCACATTTCTTTCTTGTGGTCTTCCAATAAAACACTAAAATGCTATCAATCAAAACAAAAACAAAAACACCCAATGAGTGCATGCCTGGGTGATTTTATTCTGAATTTCCGATGAGTTCATGTGGTTAACACACTTTCTTGTCACCCTCCAATAAGTCATGAACATACTAATAATCAAATTTAAAACCAAATCACTTTATGAGTGCATGCCTAGGTTATTTGGGTTGGATTAGTCCATATGGTCACAACACTTTTTTGCAACCCTCCAATTAAACATAGACATTCTTTCAAAAAATGAAAGATGAAATTACCCTGTGAGTGCATGCTTGTGCCTTGTAGCTACCCCTATCGCCTAGCCTTGCCTCAACACCTTGAAAACTACGGTATTGTGTTGCATTTATTTATGAATAATCCAACCTATTCTAGAGGGACTTGGGTTCTCAATACAAGATCAATCAAAATTCAGCTTGATGCAGCTGATCCTAGGTGGAGCCTATTGCATTAGGATCACTCTTCAAGTGGGTGAAGAATTGGCTACCTGCTGCCATCCTAGGATATTATTCATACTGAAGTAAGTAAGTACATTTCATCATTTTAACTGGATGTTCCAAAATAGTGGTTAAATAAACTCATTCAGAAAGGGGATTACTCAGGCTATATAATCCATGTTTTATAGCAGAGGAGTTGGGAACAAATGGCCCAGATCTTGGAAACAAATATTCTGTTTAACTTATTTTAACAGGTATTGTTTATGCTTGGAATAATGAACTTCGATTTTATCTGAACTGTCTGATTAGGAGACTGCCTGAGTGGATTCTGTCCACTCAGCTCCCTAATGAGCTCCCTAATGATTGCAGTTTGGGGGGAGGGGGGATTCTACAAATAATATTTGATAGATGACTGCAGATAGATAAGAAGGTTACAAGAAGAAAATAGGAAAGAGAGAGTGTATTAGTAGAAGATAGAGGGAGAATAAGGAAGGTGTAGGGAAAACAAGAGAGAACACTTACACAAAGGTAACACCAAAACTAAACATTTTTCCCCATTTGTTCCATTCAATATAAAAACCTTATAAGACACTAAGGTCTGCCAGCCATTTTTTTGATCAATCGTCTGCCAGTCATTATTATTGACTAAAGAGGACTACTAGAAAAATAGAAGCTTAAAATATAGGTTGATTTTATTACTTAAGGACCAAGACACCATTGTAGGATCCACTTGACAACTAAACATAAGACCTTCATAAGACTCTTTAAAACCAGCTAAGGGATCAAAATACAGAAATTAGACATAAACATCAAAACCAAAAATCAACTTTAATATTCAAATCTTGCAGAAATTACACAAGTCCCATTCCTGTAAAAACATATAAACTAAATTTCTTTTGAACCACTAAGCCTATGTTGATCCCTATACCACTGACCTCCATGTTTGTGCATACTCTAGAGATTGATTGTATTAGCGGACTTCATAGGAGAAACATGGGCCCCACAGAGAAAACCGCAGTTCAGAGTTCAACAAGAACGTCAAATCACAGAAAGCCCCCTTTCTTTCTTTTTCTC
Organism: Nelumbo nucifera; assembly: GCF_000365185.1. The sequence continues at coordinate 2,430,031 of NW_010729079.1, forward strand.
TGTTTTCCAGGCCTGCACTACTCATTGGTTGACATAAATGCTATCAGTCATGATTAGGTCCCTCATCCTTGACTACCAAGGCTACCATTTTTTTTATCAGTAACTTATTTTATTCATGGATGATAAAGAAGATGTATATTTTTCTTTTGATAAGTAAGATGTATGTTTTATTTTATCAGCAAGAAAATTGGATTATATTAAAATGATAATCTGGATATTACAAATTCATGGTGTATCCATCCATAAGGATTCATTTCAATCCCAATTCAGGAATAAGATTTATAATGGTGCCCAAAACAGCTTTTGCCTATATACCCCTTGTTTTGCAAGAGTGTCAGTCCATTTGCTGTCCTTCTGACCCACTTGAAGGTTATGTTCAGCTCCTGTGTGATGCTCTCTATTCCTCTACTTCAAAGGCTGAAATCTTGATTGTTTAGCAATTCTTAACCATTGTAGTAATGCCATTAGCTCAGCCTTTAGTGAATCTCCTAGCCCCAGAGGTCCTGAGAAGATACCCAACACTTCCTGTGCAATCCCTAAATATTCCTCCAATACCAGCCATTCCCGTGCTTCCCATGGAACTTCCATCAAAATTTTGTTTTATTTTATTAGCCACTGGGGATAACCACTCCACAAATACCTTTTCCTTTTCTTTGGATGAGAAATTGAGGATGCCACTAGAGTCCATGCCCTTAGGACATCATTTACTGAGAATTCTTTGAATAGATCAAGTGTCTTTACCCAATGCACAGTTCTGATTTTGATGGCCTCAAACAATTCCTCTTTTGATCTACTGTTCTCATTGAAAATCCTCCCATTCATTTCTGTAGAGATAGCTGATAGACTATTAGTGTGTGTGTGGTCACCACTGACAGTGCATCGTCTTCCAATACAAGAAGAACCACATCCCTAGATGCCTTAGCTGCTGTCTGGGCTGCCTTGACACAATTAGAAAATGAAGTTAGTATTTCTAGGTCATCATCTCAGCCTTCAGCTACTACTTCTGCTAATCCTACTTTAGCCTTTGCTTCCTCAGGTACAAGAACTACAACATATCACACTTCAGCCCCAGGTAACACTAGACCCTTCTGGGTAATAAATTCAGGTGCTTCTAACCATATGACCAGTTTATCCACCTTGTTTACCACCTATTGTTTATCCTCTGGCAAAGACAAAGTATTTATTGTTGATGGCTTCCTTGTACCTATTTCTGGCAAGGGAGACATCAGACTGTCTAATGCCATCTTCCTGTCCTCAGTTTTGCATGTCCCTAAGCTTAGTGCTAACTTGCTTTTAGTTAGTAGTGTTTTTTTTTTTGATAAATCTCTTAGTTAGTAGTATTACTAAGAATCAAAACTGTTTAGTGACCCTTTTCCCTGATCGTTGTGTTTTTAGGATTTGGAAACGAGGAAGGTGATTGGGATTGGCCGTGAGACGAATGGAGTTTACCTGCTTGAGCATCCCCAGGGAAAGGAGAGCGAAGTTGGGAGATTGTTTGTTTCTCAGCCTTTGGGTCAGGTTATGCTTTAGCATAACAGATTAGGTCATTTGTCTTTTGGGTCTTTAAAGAGTCTATTTCAAATTTGTTTGAGTCAGTCCAAGTGTCTAGTTGGAGGTGTGAAAGCTATGAACTTGCAAAACATTGTAGATCAACTTATTCTTTGATCAATAAAAGAAGCAACCTTCCTTTGGAAATTGTGCATACAGATGTTTGGGGGCCATATCATATTCCTGCCATGGAGGGTATAGATACTTCTTTTTATTTGTTGATGATTATACCTGTTTCTCGTGGGTTTACCTTATGCACTCTCGAGATGAGGTCCCTTCTCTAACCCAGGCTTTCCATTAGATGGTACTGACCCAATTTGAAATCAAAGATCAAAACTCTCAGATCTGATAATGCCAAGGAGTACTTTGCAAAACCCTTGGCATCATATCTCCTAGATCATGGAGTTATTCATCAGAGCACTTGTCCCCGTCCACCTCAGCAGAATGGGGTTGCTAAGAGAAAAAATAGACATATCTTGGAGGTAGCCAAAAGCATCATGCTCAACTCTAATGTTCCCATACGCCTTTGGATGGATGCAATCCGTACTGTTGTTTACCTTATTAACCGAATTCCTTCACGGGTTATAGACATGAAAACACCATTCAACCTTTTGTATCCAGACAAGGATTTGTTCACTATTCCCCTTAAAACTTTTGGGTGTACTTGTTTTGTTCAAATCCTTGGACCTCACCTCTCCAAATTTGATCCCAAGGTTGCTAAATGCATTTTCCTTAGGTATGCACAAAATCAAAAGGGGTATTGCTGTTATGAGCTTGATTCGGGGAGGCATTTTGTGTCCATGGATGTCACAGTTTTTTGAGGATATGCCCTACTATCACAGGGCTTCTCCTTAGGGGGAGTGTCGTGAGGAAGGACTTCAGCCCAGAAGTTCCATTACCTATCCAAGTTACCAAGGGGGAGTGCCATGAAGAGGGTTGTCATAAGTGCAGGGAGTTGAGAGTGTATCATAGAAAGTGGTACTCAACAGTCCAGGTCAATCCCAACACCTTCTACAACTTCAGATCCAGACACTACTGCCATTGTTGAGCCCACTATTGTAGACATTTTGCCTAACACTGTTGAGCCTCAACCTCCTTCAGATGACCTTGATCTTCCAATTGCAATTCGTAAAGGGAAGTGCCGTTGTACTTCATCTACTGCTCATTGTATCTCCCAGTTTCTTTCTTATGATTGTCTCTCAGAATCCTATAGATCCTTCCTGGCATCTATTGCTACTATTCCTATACCTAGAACAGTGCAAGAAGCTCTTTTGATACCTAAGTGGAAAGAAGCGATGAAAGTAGAGATGGATGCTCTTGTTAAGAACAATACATGGGAACTAGTTGACCAGCCTGAGATGAAGAAACCTGTTGAATGCAGATGGGTGTTTACAGTGAAATATAATGCTAATGGTTCTGTAGAGAGATAAAGGCCAAATTGGTTGCAAATGGATTCACACAAACTTATGGCATAGACTATATGGAAACCTTTGCACCAGTTTCCAAGATGAACATGATCAAAGTCCTACTATCTATTGCCGCAAACTTCTCATGGCCATTGTTTCAAATGGACGTCAAGAATGCATTTCTCAATAGAGACTTATAGGAGGTGTACATAGAGTTACCCCCGAGTTTTTACAGTACAGAAGCAGGAAAGAAAGTTTGCCGGCTAAAGAAGGCTTTATATGGGCTGAAACAATCTCCAAGAGCTTGGTTTGATAGGTTTAGACTGGCCTTGGAAAAATTTGGTTACATGCAAGCTCAATCAGATCACACTCTCTTCTTTAAGAAGACAGACTCCTTGACCTTACTTGATGTGTATGTGGACGACATTGTGGTGACGGGAAGTGATATTAGTGAGGTTGACTCCCTTAAGCAACATCTTCACAAAGAATTTGAAGTGAAGGACTTGGGAGAATTGCACTATTTCTTGGGAATTGAGGTAGCTCAATCTAAGCATGGCATTTTTATCTCTCAAAGAAAGTATGTCCTTTACTTATTGGAAGAAACTGGAAAGTTAGGAGTAAAGCCCACTGACACACCCATTGAGTTAAACCATAAAACAAGTGCTATGTATCAAAGGTTGGTTGGGAAACTTCTTTATCTTTGCCTAACACGACCAGATGTTTCATATGTTGTCAGTGTTGTTAGTTAGTACATGCATTCTCCTAGGACCACTCACCTTCTTGTGGTGAAAAGGAAACTTGCTTACTTGAAAAGATGCCCAGGGAAAGGCATACTCTTCAAGAATAGTGGTCACATGAAGATAGAGGTATATACAGATGCTGATTGGGCTAGATGCATTGATGACGGAAGATCCACCTCTGGGTACTGTGTATTTGTAGGGGGAAACAAGTGGAGAAGCAAGAAACAAAATGTGTTGCTCGCTCCAGTGTTGAAGCTGAATACAGGTCCATGGCCAATGGTGTTGCACAAGTGTTATGGCTGAAATCTTTGCTTGATGAACTGGGAATTGACTATGAGAAACCTCTAATGTTGTATTGTGATAATCAAGCAACAATTAACATTGCCCACAACCCAATACAACATGACAGGACTAAACATATCGAGGTGGACAGACATTTTATCCGAGAGCGAGTGGCATCTCAAGCAGTCACAAAAATCAAGTTGGAGACAGATTTACGCAAGTTGGGAATGACGAATATCTACTCCAAACTTGAGGGGGAGTGTAGAGATAGCTGATAGACTAGTAGTGTGTGTATGGTCCCAGCCCCACACTTTATTTTTACTGTTTATTTCTTTATATTTCAGTTATGGTAGTTGGGTTGGTTGAGCCATGTTTGTTTTCTTTTTGTTTTAAGGGTATTAGAGTAACTATACTCCTTGTAAAGTTATAAATATAAATAAGATTCAGTGGGGCGGTTAGTTTTGATTCTGCCGCACCCTTTCTTTCTCTCTTAATTCTTCTCTTCTCTCTTTTCTTCTGTTCGTGACCATCCTTTCTTTTCTTTTTCTACTAATTTGTATCAGAAAACAATCAGTTTCTGATTTATTTTTATTCAAGCCTTTCCTCCAAAATAGTCCATACTGCTGTGGTCCTAGTTGCTTTCCACATAATTCTTCCTCTCTTCTTCAGTTGCCTTAGGAAACTTGGGCTGAAAAGGCTTGCTTACATCCTACGAAGGAGACCACCTGCAACCAAAAAGAGAACAACAGAGGTCCCAAATGCAAAACACAGAAGGGCAAGAAAGGAATAAATGAGATAGGGATTCACCACTTGCAAGTTGCAAGGCAAAGGAAGCACATGTGAGGTGATTAGCATTTGTTTGGCCTTCTCTTTTGAAGCATATTAGTAGTGGGTCAGGCTTACTCCAAATCTCTTTCATAGGGAAATTCTCACCCGCATTATTTGGTCACAATAGGGAATTAAGGAAAGAAGCACAAGTAAAAACTGCATTGGGTATACCAGACCAAACTCTAGTGTCCTCTACTGGTTGATTCAGAAAGATTAGCTGAAGTATGATCAACAGTTGAACAAGTGCTTCACATTCATTATCCCTTGGACCTCTTCTAAAGCCAAAATCCCAACTTGTCCCTGAAGAAGAGAAAGTAGCAAACCTCGATACAGGCTGTTGTTTGTAATTAGATAATGAGAAGAAACTTGGAAAAAGCAAATTGAAGGGGGATTTCAGCCAGCCATAGGACTTTCAATTACCTTATGACAAAGACTATCGCTTTCTAAAGGAAACTTCCATAGCCATTTCCCTAAGAGTGCTGTATTTCTACAAATTAGGTTCCCTATTCCCAATCCTCTTTGCTCCTATGTCTTGCTAACTTGCTTCCACTTCTTCTCGTCCTCTGGATCCCAAAGGAAGTCCCTAATGATTTTCTTTAATTGATCTGCCACTCTAAGTGGAATTCTAAAGGTGGAAAGGTAGTAGATGGGCAGGTTAGCTAAGGTTTCCCTGATCAAAGTTATCCTCCCTTCCAACAAAATGTAAGTCCTTTTCCATAGTGCCAGCCTTTTAGTTAATTTCTCTACTACTGATTTCCAAAAATCCTCTAGTCATGGGTTCCCCCCTAATGGAAGCCCAAGATAATCCATGGGCCAATTCTTTACCTCACGCCCTAGAGTCTCTACCCACATTCTTATTTCTTCCTCTTCCAAATTAACCCCTGCTATACAGCTCTTTCCCAAGTTCACCCTCAGATTTGAAACCAACTCAAAGGTAACCATGAGTTCCTTTAAATTCATCATGTCATTTTGATTGCCTCCTTCACAGAACAAGATTATATCATCTACAAACTACAAGTGGGACACTGTCACCTCATTCCTGCCTACCTTCTATCCTCTAAATAATCTTTCCCGATCGGCCTTCACAACCATCTACAAACTACTAAAGTGAATAGGAAAGGGGATAAAGGATCTCACTATCTCAAACCTCTTTTGGCTGGAAAAAAATCTTTGGCCACCCCATTTATTAAGATTGAATAGTGTATTGAACTTAAGCATCCTTTAATCCACATTCTCCACCTGTCTCCCAACCTGATCCACTCTAAGATTTCAAGGAAAAATGACCAGTTCACTAAATCATAAGCCTTTTCCAAATCCAATTTGCAAACCGAGCATTTTCATCTTCTCTGTCTCTTCTCCACTACACACTCATTTGCTACCAAAATTTGGTCAATTATTTGTCTCCCTTCAACGAAAGCTCCTTGAAATTGTGAGATCACTAGAGGCAAACTCTTTTTAAGTCATCCATCTAGGACCTTTTCTATTATCTTATAGACTTCTCACTAGGCTTATGGGTCTGAACTCTTTAGGTTCTTTGGCTACCTTCTTCTTGGGAATTAATTCTATGAACGTTGAGTTTACTCCTCGAGATATTTCCCATTCACGAAATAACTCATTGAAAACTTCCAATATATCATCTTTCAAGAACTCCCAACACTCTTGATAAAAAGCCATGGAGAAACCATCCAGCCCTAGGGCTTTAAATCATTCCATCGAGAACATTACCTATATGATCTCCTTAGATAAAGATGTATATGACATATCAATTATTAAATTAATGACCCTTCAACCCATGTCCTTTTTAGTCTTCCCCTGACTCATCTAACCCCTTTAACTTGTGCCCAAACCATCACAATATACTTTCCATGATCACCTATTGGAGTTACTCCTATGTTGAATAAGTTCCTTTCTGATTCTATCCTTACTAGTTTTGTCACCCATCCATGTCAACATTCACATTTTTGCCACACACTTTTTGGAAATGTTGCTTTTTGATTGCCCAATACTTTGCTCTGTGCAATATTGTGGTCTTATAACAGTTTTATAAAATTTTCCTTTTCGCCTAGGTGGTATTCTCTGATTAAATAAGACTCTAGATGCACTCCTCTCCATTTTGTCCATCCCCCATCTCTCCCTTGTTATCGATTATTAAACCAAGGTAACGAGAAAGGTCACATCAAGATACCTCCTAGTCTCCAATCCTAAGTGTACCCTAATTTCCACTCCTATTGTCATTAAGTTCACATTGAATATATTCCACTTTGTTCCAACTTACTTTAAATACTTTTATATCTAAAGTATTTGTCTAAAAATAAAGGCTAGTGCAAAAAAATAAAGGCTAACTAGCTAACTGTTTAGTCTTGGTTAAGTCCCTTAACTGGAAGGTCTGATATCTCTCCCATAGGTGTTCTAACATTGGTTGGTGCATCCTCATACATGTCCATGATTAGGGTCTACATATCTAAATTGGGGCTTCTTTCTTTTCCGAAAAGTGCCCGATATCCCTTAGAGAACATTGATGTTTTAACTTTTTAATCTATATTCCTTTTCAAAAACATTCAATGATATTGGTTCTCTAAAAGCCTCCCTCAAAATGATCTCTCTTGTGACCCCTTGCTTGGCTAATGGCATCTCCAGGCTGTTTGCAGATCAGTGAACAAATCTAAATTGGGCTCTCGGCTCACTTGCTAGTTGTCACACTTCTCTTTAGATATTTCTGAGTTGCCATGAACATCATACATAACTTCAGATTGCCAAGGCTACCAGTACAATGCACTAGATAATATTCGCAATTTCCCATAAAAGAAACTTAAACCAATAAAAACTCAAGCCACCTACATTAATTGGCTTTTCTTATATTATAATATATAACAAGATTGATCACATATTTGGACTCTAAAGCTGTTAATTTGCTTATACTGAGATGAGAAGCAGCACACCTAACTATTATTTGAGATTGCATCAATATTTTAGACTCAGAACATATCTTTTTCTATGGTGCCAACTAGTCATCACATTGACTAGGGAGGCCAAAATGACAAGTCATCATCACGCCTCATCAACAACATTGATTTATAGTTGGCTTAGAGCCAGACCTCCAGGTCAACCCAATAAATTGGCTGCCTTCGTGACTTCGTCCCCTCAAATCCCCACCCTGTGAGAGCTCTTATAAGTGCAAAACCATGAGGTTTCACTTTGTTTTCATTACAATGATTTCTTAATAAACTGAAAAACAAGAACATGTAAACATTAGAAAAAGAAAGAAAGACCAAACCTGTGAAGTAACAAGAACAATGACATGTGCACAAGCGAAAGAAGTACTACCAAAATCTGCACTTGGATTTTCACACTGGGAAACAACCTGCATATCAGAATGGGGAATAGTCACAACCTACATACACATACATGTATCATCTGCATCTCTTGTAATAGGGAAATCTTCAAGTAGAATCGAACAAAAAGCACTCAAAATTACTGAATAATGATGACTTCTAACCATTAACAGGTGAAGAAAAGAAACATGAGTGAGATTTCAACTCAAATGCACCCTAAAAATTAAATGTCTATTGGTGAAAATTTTACGGAAAGTAAGAAAGTTTGTTGACATATAGAATCTCTTAAAAGAGCTGCATCTAGAGACAAATAAGCATCTAAAATACATACATATATACATATACATATACATATACATATACATATACATATACATATCTATATATATATAGGCTTTGCTTTGAAAGTAGTATGAGAGGAAATATGGAAGAGAAGAAAGAAGTTATTTGAGACCAAAACTGAAAAAGGTATGCAAACTGCCTATTTCTTCTTTTATTCAAATATAACAAGAATAAGTACAATTACAATAGTGCCCCAACAGTATACCACAATGTGTAATAATAATATAAGCCAAGGATCAAAATTTCAATACAACACACCCTGTATTGGGCGTATCGTATCATATCTTTTGGAACCCATTCCTTTTTAATAAAAAATATATAAAAACCTATATAATAATCAATTTTTGAAAAAAAAAACTAAAAAAATATTAAGTGCATGGTTTTTAGTACCGATACACCTCTGCCGATACACAGAGGTGTATCGATACTTTGAACCTTGATATAAGCCTTGATTACATCTTCAATAATCCCCCTCAAGCTGGTGAAGAGATATCAGGCACACTTTTTTCTTAAGATAAAACCAAAAATATATTAATAATGAAAAACAAATACAACCTGAAGGGGTGCTAAGACAGCACCACCATCCAAACTAAGGAGAGGCTAGGCACCCAAAGCCCAATACAATAATCCCCTAAATAACTACCACCCCAACCACCCCAAAACAGAATACAAGAAGAAGCAAAAACCCAAATCTGGAAACATTCTCTTGAGAGAACTGAACTGAACCTGAGCACCATTTCAAGGCTGCCAAAGGAACACCAGTCTTCTCCCTTCACCTGTGACATTTCCAACATTCCCCTCACTCTTCATCAACAATGTCTAGAGCCTCCCCTCCCTCTTCCTCCCAATTCTCACCCCCTCCCCAACTGCTTTCCGCTTGTTATTTTCCTGCCTTCTATTTTGTTCAAAGTTGTAGAGAACACTGATGTGGTCCCCATAGTGTTCGTATGGCAGCAATATTTCTGTTAGATATGACCGTGTTAGTTGGTAGTTATTTCATTTAGTTATTTCAGCTTTATTATTAGTTATTTCTTATTCTATTTGCCATGTAAGCAATAAGGGCAATTCAGCCCTTTTACAGTTATATAAATACTAAGAGTGGGTTGGCAGAAATCATTACCTTCCCTCTCTTTTTGTGAAACTCTCTTCGTGTACTTCTTCTCTTCCCTCTTCTCTTCTTCTTCTCTTCAAATTTTCATCCTTTTTTCTTTTAAATTCAAGACTGATTGTAGTCTAGATCGACACTGATGTGGACCCCACTGATCCCCCAGTGTTCATATGGCAGCAATATTTCTGTAAGATATGACAGTGTTAGTTGGTAGTTATTTCAGCTTTATTATTAGTTATTTCTTATTATATTTGCCATGTAAGCAATAAGGGCAATTCAGCCCTTTTACAGTTATATAAATACTAAGAGTG
>NW_010729079.1:2457460-2472020 GCF_000365185.1 Nelumbo nucifera
TGCTCTTTCACCACTCTTTCTTCTACTTCTTCACTTTCTCCTCTCATCGAACCTGAAATCTCTTAGTGGTCAAGACTGAATAGCAGTCTTGAAAACCTACACAAAAGAAGGGAGGATGTGACAAAGACAAGTTTTGGTATTCTCATTTTTTTTTTTTTTGAAATAGGTAAAATATAATATCAATAAAACAAAAAAGCATGTACAACAAGGAGTTTTACATAGCGATTTACTAAAAGAAACTACCCATGCAGATCCATAACCCCAAACCCTGATTTACAATAAGATTCTCAAAACCAAAAAAGGAACTAATATTTTTGTCCGTAAACACATTGTTTACTGCTAGCCAAGAGAACATTTTCCCCAAAATTTTCTGAAAAACTGTATTTGTGGAGCTGTGCTGATTCTTGAAAATCCTTGCATTCCTCCCATGCTACACCAAAAAACTGCAACAGGAGCAAAGTTCCATGCCAACTTTCCCTCCTTTGAGAGGCCTTTGACTCTCCAACTCTTCACAAAATCCACTAACAATTCAAGGCAACAACTTTGCACTTCAAACAAGTTCCTTACCTTATTCCAAGTCTCAAGTAGTTGAGTCCAGTAGCATACCTTCCATCTCCACACTACCTTAGTTAAAATCCTGTTCAAGCAGGCAGTACAAACAAAAAAAGCTACCTTTGTGCGCACACTCTTACACCACACAATGTTAACTAAGATTGGATCATCCTCTGACCTAGAAATGTAGTTGTGAAAAGATCTAACGGAGAAAACCCTCAAATTCTTCTGTCCTCTCTCCCTGCACCCATATGCAGAAACTCCACCAGAGAATCCACTTCCCAATCATTCAAATTTCGCCTAAAGAGAGGTGCCTAAAAGATGCTTCCATTCTGCACCTGCAAATAATCTGAGACTAGAGCCATCAAGGGTCTATTATCACACCATATGGCCTTCCAGAAAGATACTCGCAGCCCATTCCCTACCCTAAAGTGTATTCCAGTTGAGTAGAGACCATGAGCTTCCCCAATACCTTTCCATATAGAGCATCCATAGGATTGGTTCGGATCCCCTAGGACCCAACCAGAATTTCTACATCCATGCTTAGCTGCTATTACCCACCTCCACAGACCACCTTGATTCTCTCCAAATCTCCAGATCCACGTTCCCAGTAAAGCAGTATTGATGTCCTTCACTCTCCTCACACGCAAACCGCCTTGAAGCTTTGGCTTGCAAATTTTAGACCAACTGACCAGCATGTATTTTTTCTTCTCATCTCTCCAACCTCTCCATTGAAAATCCTGCATCTTCCTCTCTATAGACTTAGTCATTCCAGCCGGGATTGGGTAAAAAGAGAGTAAATACATAGGAAGAGCGAAGACAGCATGCTTTTTAGCAAAATTATTTTACCTCCATAAGATAAGTATTTTGCTTTCCAAGAGGCCAATCTCTTGTCTAACCTCTCCATAATAGGCTCACATATCGATTTGGAGTTGCACATAGCACCTAAAGGCATCCCCAGATTCTTCAAAGGCAGTTTACCCGTTCTACACCCCCATTCCTCCGCCCACCTCTCTAGCTCTTGCACTTTCCCCATAGCAACCAACACACTTATGTGCAAGTTTACAAGTAAGCATGACTCAACCTCAAACCACCACAGCACTGCCATAATATAACCAAGTCAATCAAGTGAAGCATCACAAAAAATAAGTGTATTATCCGCAAACTGCAACAAAGCCACCTCCACCCTTTCATCTCCCACGGCAAAACCCTCTACAAAACCCCCTGAAGTAGCCCTTTTCTCCATTCTACTAAGAGCTTCAGTTACACAAATAAATAGAAAGGGATAGAGTGGGTCCCCTTGCCTTAAGCCCCTAGAGCTCCTAAAATTCATTCTTCTTAGGATGAAGTCTAAGAACTGTCAGTTGACATGAACATAGGCCTTCTCAAAATCGACTTTACAAAGCAAACCAGCCCTCCGACTTCTCTATCTGGCATCGATCATCTCATTATCTACCAGCACCCCATCCACCATAAGCCTTCCCTCCACAAAAGCCCCTTGAGTTTCTGAGATTTGGGTCCTCATCACTAGTTTAACCCTCTTGGAAAGAACCTTGGCAATTATTTTATAGATACTACCAACCAAGTTAATCGGCCTAAAGTCTCTCAGTTCCTCTGCACCTTTTTTATTTGGAACTAGTGTAATAAAGGTTGAATTTAAGCTCCTTTCCAGGGCTGCAGAATCATGAAACTCCTTCAGCACCCTCATAACATCACTCTTTAGGAACCCCCAATAGTGTTTAAAAAATGCCATGGTGAACCTCTGTTATTGCCTCCCAAACTTCCCCTTCATTGAACTCCTCCAAATCAATGACTTGATCCTCTGCTAAATCATCAAACTCAAGGCCATCAAGTTTTGGTCTGTCAGCCCACTCTTCCTTGTAAAGCCTTTCATAAAAACCCACAATGTGGCTTTTGATTCTATTCTCCTCCTCCCCCATGTCACCATTCACAACCAGTCTTTTTGAAAGATTTTCCTTCCTCCTAGCACAATCTAATTTTGTAAAAAAAACTCGGTGTTATTATCACCATGTTTTAGCCAGAAGCATTTAGACTGCTGCCTCCATTTGATCTCCTCTTGATAGGCTGTTTTTTTCAAACTCCAATTTGGCCCCTTGTCTATTCCTTTTTCCCTCCTGTGTTAAACAAAAACAGTTTACCAATTCGGTTTACTTATTGACTAAAACAAAACCAACCGACCCTGAAGCAAAACTGACCCAAAGATGAAGGGTTGGTTTGGATCGGTTTATCGGTTTAGTCGGTTTATATAATAATTAAAATAGTTAGTATTAAATAGTCCAATGTCAACACCCCTAGTCGGTTCAGCTCCAAGACTCCAATAGGCAACATGCAACAGTCGAAGACTCCAACTCCAAGTATCCAACAGTCACTTAAATAGTATTTATTTAACCTCTCTTTTCTTCTCTTTCCAAAACTGAAGAGTGAAGACCACAACAGTCCAACGTGTCTATCCATTCCAAGACTCCTTGACAACAATGCTTACTAAACCCAAAAAGGTAATAAATAACTTTACTTAAATTTGAAGTTAACTATGATAGGGAGTACGAAGGACTAAGGAGTACTGAATAGGGATTAATTAGTAATTACTAAACATACAGGATCAGGTTCGGTTTCGGTTTTCATGTATGAAAAACGAAACCAAATCGAGTTATCAGATTATTTTGTCACACAAACCAAAACCGACCAGTGGTTTTGAAAAACCGCCCAACTTGGGTTGAGTCGGGCCGGTTTGGTTAGTTTGGACGGTTTGACATTTAATGTGAACACCCCTACCTCATATGCAACAAGCAAATTTAGGTAACCAAGCCAATGCCTTCCAAGTTTCTTTAGTTCCTTCTCAATTTTCGTGGATAATTAATTCAAGTGCCATAACCATTTGACTAGTAAGTCTTCCCTTGTCTCTTCTTATCGTATTTTGTTTGGAAGATGCCTATTTATCTCCTATCTATTAGTTGAATTACTAAGTCTTTAAACTATTTTGTGACCATATTTTCCTGACACTTATGCGTTCCAGAATTTGACATCGGGGAGAATGATTGGTAGGGGTCGCATGATAGAAGGACTCTACATTTCGGATCCAATGGCTTCTAATTCTTCTCAGTGCAATAGTTTATTGAGTCAGACTAGTTTGCATGAGAATCAATGTAATAAAGACCAGATTTACCTCTTGCATTGTCGTTTGGGTCATTTATCCTTTGCATCTTTGAAGTCATTATTTCAAAACTTGTTCAAGTCCGTGTCCTTTGCATCATTGGAATGCTCTACTTGTCAATTAAGCAAACATTGTACAAGCCCATACCCTCCTATTAATAAAAGAGTTGATTTTCCTTTCAATATTGTGCATTCTAATGTATGGGGCCCTTGCTCAATTATGGCTGAAGGTGGATATCGATATTGTATTAGTTTTACTGATGATTACTCACGTTGCACAAGGATATATCTGTTACAATCTCGTGACGAAGTTCCTGAAATTGTAAAGAATTTTCATTGTATAGTGTATACCCAGTTCTAGGTCGATACTCAAATTATTCACTCAAATAATGCCAAAGGGTACTTTACTAAAGATCTCAATGCCTATCTTCAAGATAATGGTATATTACACTAGGGCTCTTGCCCTAAAACTCCACAACAAAATGTTGTTGTTGAGAGAAACAGTCGACATTTAATGGAAGTGGCTCGTAGTTTGCTTCTCCAGATGAATGTTCTAAAACGATTTTGGGGTGATGCAGTTCTCACGGCAACCAACTTGATTAATTGCATGCCCTCAAGGTTGTTGCACTCTCGGGCCCCGCATCAATTGCTTTTCCCTTCATCCCCTTTGTTTTCTATTCTTCTCCAGGTGTTTGGTTATTAACGTTTTGTCCAAAACCTTTCTCCCGTGTCCGGTAAGTTGGACTCCTTGTGCCATTCCTTGTGTGTTTCTTGGTTATCCTTCCACCAACAAGGGATATAAGCAAGGTTTTCAAAACCGGACTGAACAAGGAACCGGTTCCCAGGTCAAATGGTCTGACCAAAAACAATTATCTGAGCCAACGTTCGATGGTTCAACCACTCGAGTCAGTGGGTCGCTGACCAAATCAACGGTTTTTGGACAAAAGCGGTTTTAGGGTGAAATGAAACCGGTTACCTGACCGGATCCCCATTTTTCGGTCTAACCGTTCAGCCTAGTCCGGTTTTGAAAACCATGGATATAAGTGTTTTGACCCCATGTCTCACAAAGATTACATCTCCATGGATGTTCCATTTTTTGAGTCACATCCTTTCTTTAGTGCCTCACCTAAGGTGGAGAGTAGTGGTGAGGTGAAACATATTCTTTCCTTTCCTTCTCCTGTCATTACTTCTCAGCCCCGATCTCAACTGTCTTGACAGCAGTACTCTCTGCCTCCACCTTAGCCACATTTGCCTCTTTGTCGTACTTTTTCCCGTTATACTTGTCAACAATAAAGGTCTGTTGTCAAAACAACCATTGAATATAGGCGTGGCTCCAGCTAAACTGCAGCAATTGTTGTTAGAATCTCATGAGGCAAATCCCCGCGATAGTCATCTTTCAGGTACCTCTAAACTGTCTTCCTGTGATTCAACTTCCCATTACTCTTTTTAAGGGTGTGTGGATGTGTACCAAGCACTCTATTGCCCGTTTTTTCTTCCATTATTCATTTGTCTCCTAATTATCATGTCTTTACTTCTACTATTTGTAGCGTGTCTATCCCAAAATGTGTGGCAAAGGCTTTGGAATTATTTAAATGGAAAAATGTTGTGTGCAAGGAAATTTTGCCCTTCATAAAAATCACATGTGGGACCTAGTTGATCTTCAAAATGAAAGAAGTCTATAGGTTATAAGTGGGTGTTTATAGTAAAACGTCATGCTAATGGGTCTATTGAGAGGTATAAGGCAAGACTAGTTGCAAAGGGGTTCTCTCAAACACATGGTGTGGATTATAATGAAACTTTTGCTCCTATCGCGAAGATGAACTATATCCAGGTACTCATATTTCTTGCTCTTAATTTTTCCAGGCATCTTCATCAATTGGATGCAAAATAGGTATTTTTGAATGGTGACCTCAATGAGGAGGTATATATGGTTCAAACTCCCAAGTTTTAGATGCAGGACAATGAGGATAAGGTTTGTCAGTTGGAAAAGTCCTTATATGACCTGAAACAATCCCCTCGGGCATGTTTTGAGAGGTAAATAGTGTTGTCCAACAAGTTATCTTTGTGTAGTGCCAGGCTGATCATACATTGTTTGTGAAAAGAAAAAGGTGAGCTGTTTGTTGTTCTAATTGTGTATGTGGACGATATTGTAATTACAGAAAACTGGGGGAAGAAATTCCTAGCTTCACAGTTTGATGTTAAAGATCTCAGTCCTTTGAAATATTTTCTTGGGATTGAAGTTGCTCGATCTGACAAAGGTATCTTTATCTCCCAACGGAAGTATATCGTTGAAACAATTAATACTTGCGACTTGCTCCAAAGAAAAAGGACTAATTGGTGTTTATCCCCACACTGGTGTCTTTTGTGTAAGGCTAATGGAGAAACTTGATTTCATTTCTTAATTTGCTGCCCTTTTGCAACCTTTGTTTGGGAATGGTTTTTCTCATTGTTTGGGTGCAGGTGATCTCCCCTGGCTAATGTGCAAATTTTATTTGCTTCTACTTTCTTGAGATGGCCAAAGAAAACAGGACAAGTATTATGGAGATGTGTAAGGGCAGTTGTGAGCTGGACTTTGTGTGAAGAAAGAAATGCAAGATTATTCCTAGACAAGGAAATAAGTAGAGAAGCCGTCATTGAAATCATAATGGCAAGAGTGGTTCATTGGGTAAAATCTATGAAGATATTTGTTGATTTCTCAATAGGACATATCATGAACAAATGGAAGGAAGTGGCTAGCTCTGATTGCCACAATTCTAATATAAGCCATGCTTGGTCTCCTCCAATGGTTGACTACATTAAGTTGAACTTTGATGGGAGTAGTGTTGGGAATCCAGGCCCATCTAGTATTGGAGGGGTGTTTAGGGACAGTGAAGGCAAGATCATTGGTCTATACCCAGGCTCGAATGGAATAGGTGGCTCCCTAAGGGCTGAGGTTATGGCAGTTATGGAAGGATTTCAAAAGGCAAAAGATCTGAATGTGAGAAGCTGATTGTAGAAGGTGATTCAAAGTTGATATTAGAGTGGTTGCATAAGGAAGATAAAGGATTTTGGATTTTCAATAATGAAAAAAAAAAGAGAGATTCAAATGGATTATTCAAGATATGGAAGTATAGTTCAGTTGAGTTAAAAGGGCAGCAAATGGTCTTGCTGATGTATTAGCAAAACAAGGAGTGGGGAGGAACCGGTTGTTTTGGGCTCAATTGTAATAGTTTTTTGTCTGTGGAGAGTTAAGATAGTTTACCTCTTCCTATCTTGTAATTTTTAATATTTCTAATGAAATTCTGTTATTGATAAAAAAAAAATCTATTGAAGGACACTAGAAAATTAGGGTGTAGACTAGTTGATTCTCTCATGGATCCAAGTCATAAACTTGGAAGTTGTGAGGGGAAGATTGTTTCAAATGTTCATCAATATTAGAGACTCGTTGGAAGGCCGTTATGTCTTTCCATGACTAGACCAAATATTGCTTTTGCTATGAGTGTATTGAGTCAGTACATGCACTCACTTCAAGGCTGCCGAGACTCGAGAAAGTTCTGGCCTATTTAAAAAGATAGCTAGGTTGAGATCTCCTCTCTACCAAGCATGGTCATATGAAGGTGGAAGGCAACACTGATGCTGACTAGGCTGACACTCTACTGCATAGTTGTCAAGGTGACGCCTAGGCGACAAGGTGCCCTTGGAGGCTCGCCTCGCCCAGTCGCCAAGCAGTTTTTCATACTGTGTAATAAAATACTTTAATATTGTTATTTTTTTTAGATCATAATTATAAAATAGACATTATTAAAGAAAAATATTCATTTTTTGTGTTTATAAACTAATTTCTTTTTATTATTTTCTTATTTGTTAGGGTTTAATCAACACAAACATTGCTAACTGTTGTATTGAACCCTCAATGACTTCAAAATCTGAACCAACAAGTAAGGGAAGAACTTAAAATTTTGTTTAATCAACATATTTCTTCTTCCACCTTTTTCTTTTCTTCTTTTCCTATAACAAAAATAGGGGTTCAGCCCCTATATTTTTTGAATTTTCTTTCCTTTCTTCTTTTTCTTCTCATAAATACGTTGATTTTCTAGACTTAAAACATGAAGCTTAAGAAAATTATGGATAGTTATTAAAGAAAGTTGGTTATGGAACCTACGGAACTACCCTAGGATATGTGATTTTTACATAAAACAATCCATCGCCTAGGTGAAGCCTGGGCGACTAGGCGACAAGGCGCCCCCCTATCGCCTAGCCTCGCTTTGGCGCCTTGAAAACTATGCTCTATTGATGATAGGAGGTCCACTAATGGTTACTATACATTTGTAAGAGGAAATCTAGTCACTTGGAGTAAGGAACAGTTTGTAGTGGCAAAGTCAAGTGCAGAAGTTGAGTATATTAGCTATGTCTCAAGGTGTTGCTGAATTGTCATGGTTAAAAAATCTTCTTACTAAGATGGGTATGTGGAAGTCAGATCCTATGTCATTGTACTGTGATAACAAGGCTGCTACCAATATTGCTCATAACCCGGTTCTCCATGAGTGGACGTGCACATTGAAATTAACAAACATTTTATTCGTGAAAGAGTGGATAGGGGTGCAAATTGTATACCTTTTGTTGAATCAAGAGAACAAGTAGCTGATGTATTTACAAAACGATTGAATTCCCTGCACCATGAAGAGTTATGTATCAAGTTGGCTATGCATGATATCTACAGCCCAACTTGAAGTGGAGTGTTGTCTGGGATGATTTTTTATATGTTTCTAGCGCTAGGAGGTTTTCTATAACTTTTCCTTCTTTCATGGGACCACTGTGCAATTATTATTTTTGTTAATATATTAAGGTGATGGAGGTGCCACCACTGACCCATTCAGTTTTCTCCTATTACGTTCTTCTCTTTTCTTCTTCTCTTGATTATTCCATGACTATTACAGTATTATATTGCTGTTACAAAGAGCAAGACATGTGTCTGTTGCATAGCAACATTTTACTTGGATTAAACTATTGGAATTTGATAACAGGACATTGTAAACTATCTGAAAATTAGGCAAAAATAACAATAACAGTATTGAGGTTACCTTATTGGAAGCTGATTTCAATCTCTGGTTTTGTTCAACTAATTCATTGTACCTCCGTAACCTTTCTTCCTCTTGTCTAAGTGCACTTTCTGCAACCTTAAGTAAGCTACCTGTCATCACATTGGGGACATGCAACTTCAAATGACAATAGAATTCATACAAAAAATTGACTAAACACAAGGAAATGTGCCGATGCAACTTGACAAGTATGAAACTCCAAGAAGTCATGCTCGGAGATGCCAGGAACCAAATTTGTATTTTCCATGATAATGGTTAGATTCTAAGGGGAATGGCTGTTCTGTTTTTTTTTTTTTCAAAATGTTCTGATCTTCAATATTTTCAGAATTAATTGAATGAACAAACAATGTCTTACAATTCACGATTTGAATCCTGCTTCTAAGGATTGTATGATTCAATCCTTTGCTCACAACCATGAATGAGTAAAGAAAAATCAGATTCATAAAGAGACACCAAACTTCAGGATGAACCAATAGAATATTTCTTATTATAGCCTTTCAAAAACTGCAATACCTGCTGCTGAATGCGCTTTACTGGACCCTTTTTCTGTTTCTTCTTTTACTGCTTCTGCATTTGCATCCATCTTGTGGTGAATACCTTCCTTTTCTGTTACTGCAGCAGAATCAGGTTTTGCAGTTTCAGTAGCCCTCCTTTCTGCAGCTTCTTTGACTGCCCTTCTCTCAGCTTCTAAAGCTGCTTTCTGCATTTCTTCAGTTCTCTTTCTTGCAGCTTCAAGTCTAGCCTGCATCCCAGGAAAAAAGGAATTAGTATTTGCAAATTCCATAACATTGTCATCAAACATGTTAAATTTCCAAGAAATCAATAAAGTTAACCAAGTCTTATTCTGATTGCTTGGATTGAATAGAAAATTTTAGCTCCATATTCTGCCCTGTCTAGGGCCATATCTTCTGGTATAGGCCCTCAACTCTCTTCTAACCACTTCCATTCACATTCCATATGGGCCTTCTTCTTGCTCTATAGTAATTCAATTTGGGACAAAAAAAAAACCATTCCTACTAATGAAATCATTTGTCTCCAATGCATAATCAAATAATCTGTTACTTTCCTACATCTGTTACTAATGAAATCTTTGGTCTACCCTCAAGTTCCAATGACCACAAAAGCACTCATTTCTAGTGTTTCCCAGTAGTATTTCCCCCATTCATCATAGATTATGCTTATTGTAAGCAAAATCCATATTCTGGAAACCCTTGAACTAACAATTCAATGTTTGTGATACTTTTTATCTTCAAAAAATCAATATGCTGAATGCTACAAATCTAGATGCCTTGACAGCAATGTTCCTTTTCAGTCAAGTTTGCTTGGAATACTCAAATCCTTGTAAGTTTCACTTTGTTTATATGGACAGCCTTTCTAGATAAGTTTTTGAAGGTGGATCAGACAATATCTAGAAGCACTGAACAGAACAGAATGGTGAAACAGGATTCATGTAGCCAATCCCATATGGTTGGGGACAAGACTTAGATGATGATGATGATGATGAAGATAATGATAACGACAACAACGATGATGATGAGACAATATCTAAAAAGAGGTCATTAACCCACACACATCTGTAAAGAAAACAAGTAATATGCAAAATGGACATGCAATGTTAAATGTTTCTTTTGCCTATTTAGTTAGAATGGATCTTTCAATGATCACTCTTGGAAATAATAAATGGTTTCCTGTCAACCAACTCAAGCATTCAGTACAAAAGGTACACTATCTTATCAATAAAGAAAAAAAATAGAAAAAAAGGCACTATTCTGTTCACGTTGATGCCCTTTGCTTGCTCCTAGCTGGACAAAAGGAGCAGATTTCTAAAATCCTTTAAAATAAGGAAGCTCAACCTCAGAATATTAGTTTTACCCTTGAGCATAAATTCTCTACCCTCGTTTATCAAATCCTCCTTTCTCTATCATAACATGTACCTTTTGTCTTTTAAGTTTTTCCCTGAATTTTAACAAAATTCAACAGGTCCAGTATTTAATTAAAATGCAGTCTCATGAATTTTGCCATGGTCCTGATGTAATCCGATGACATGAGAAAATCAGATAGATGCCACAAGTCTACAACATAAGAAGTAAAACTGGCTTCTAAATCTGATAAGAAACTTGATTAAAGGAGTAAAAAAGTGAGAAAGGAAGAAGAAAACAGCAGAATAGAAGAAAGGGATGGAGAAGAAGAAGAAGAGGGTTCGATAATTGATAAGCCTATAGTTGTACATATTTTCATACCTCTAACTTGATGATTTTGGTAATAATGTTTTTGGAATTAGCATGGTATTGCACTAATTATGACGAAATTGTCTTGCAAGATGATTTGGAGCTTAATTGTGCAATTTTAAGGAGGAGTTTGATTTAATTGATCAAGATAATCATAGAGGAAGAACCATGCAGCAATGATGCTCCATGATGTAGCCATGAAGGAGAGAATCCATTGAAATCGGATTTGATATGTATGCACAAAAATTGGGAAATTTCCTGTTTTGATATAGTTTCCGTATTTTGGGCATAACTTTCTGCCTACAACTCGGATTGAGGTGATTCAAATGGATAATTAAAGCTAAGAGATAGGGCTACAACTCTTGTGTTTATCACTCAACCTAATTCCGCCACCAACCAAGTGCAATTTGAGCTACAAGTTTCGGGTCTGGCAGTTGGCAGTGCAGAAGAGATAGGAATTCAACTGAGATAAATAATAAGAAACCTATTTTGTGTTAAATTAGGAGTCTGCATTGAGAAACAATTGAGGGGAGGCTGCACTATAAAAATGACCATAAACTCAAGGCAAGGGGGCACATCCTTAGAGAGAATTCAGCAGAGAAGAGAAGAGGAAACAGTCTCAGCACATCAGAAGAGAAGAGGAAGCAATTTCAGTACGCTAGAGAAGGAGAGGAAGAATCCGAATTCAAGAGGGAGAAAGGCTTAGTTGCTGCACTTGTCTTCTACCTTCGAAGGCTAAAGTTTTCTTATTATTCTATTCATTCTTTGATGTGTTCTTGCTGTGTTTCCCCTTTAATTTTCTTGAGTATGTTGAATTTAACGATGTCTAGCTAAATTCTCTTAGGTAGGGTTTAGATGGATTTTGATCTTAAGATTATATAATTATTTGTTTAATTCAATTCAAGACCTTTATTACTTAAATGAGGAATTTTTATTGCTATGCTTAATGCTTTAAAAGAATTGGCCAATCTTTTAATGATTTGACGATTCATGCATGATTGACCAAAGGATTGTTATGAATTAGATCCCTAGGCAATAAAGATCGCATGATAGACTATGATATCGAAAGATGATTAGCTCATGTGTGGGAATCAAGGAAGCTTAGTGAGTCAAATCCCCTTCTATGATTAGAGGTTTCCAAAGAAATTAATGCTTATTTTTCCTTTTGACAACCACTTAGAAATTTGATGGTAGAATTGGATTAATAAAGGATAAATATGACTCGAGAAAGCTTATTAATTAATTTAGGGAAATCCACCATCACATGCAAATAACTTTAATATACCTTAGGGTAATTTTGGTCTTGAGTTGGATTAAATAGGTAATTATGTAACCTTCATTTAATGAAATCTAAACCCTAGCTGCATTCATCCATCAATTCAGTTTTTATTAAGTTCTTGGATTTGCATTAATTATTTTAGTTTTTACTCATTCAATTGATTCACGAGCTCAACTTAGGTTGGTTTAAAATTGATTTGGTACTGTGATCTAGTCTCTATGGGATCGACACTTTTCTCATCATTATACGCACATTTGACTAAGGTACACTTGCCTCAATTAACTGTGCATAAATTACACAACAATAATCACCTCTCTCCCCTCACTAATCCTTTTATTAATCTTCACTAATGTGGTTAATTATAAATCAGCCCTTAAGTGGGGCGTCCAACTAAGCATAAACTTAAAATAACTTCAAAAGAAGTTAACAGGCCCATAAGACAGGCCCATTAGCATACAAAATAAATAACTTACTACTAAAACATAAAATAGACACTAGGGCCGATTCGGCCCAATCTCTCTACACTCCCCCTCAAGTTGAGCATAGATGTCAATCATGCCCAACTTGCTTATATAGTGTGTTAGCTTCCCTTTTGGAACACCTTTGATCATTACATCAACCAACTGCTCTTCTGAAGAAATAAATGGAAAGCAAACCTCTCCTAAACCAACTCTTTCCCGTATAAAATGTCTATCAACCTCTATGTGCTTAGTTCAGCCATGTTGAACAGGATCACGTGCAATGTTGATAGCAGCCTGGTTGTCACATTAGAGCATCATTGGCTTTTCATATTCAAGACCCAACTCTTCCAGAAGTGATCTTAGCCACAGTAATTCCGATAGTCCATGTGTCATTACCCCGTATTCTACTTCAACTAAGGATCTGGCTACTATAGACTGTTTCTTACTCCTCCATTGGACAATGTTCCCTGTAAAGCAAAATATCCTAAGGTGGATCTCCTATCATCAATACATCCAGCCCAATCAGCATTAGTGTATGCTTCCAACTTCATGTGACCATGTTTGGCAAACAATATACCTTTCCCTGGATTGCCTTTCAAATAACACAAAACTCTTTCTACAGCAACTAAATGTGTGTCTCTGAGAGAATGCATAAACTGATTAATAGCACTCACTGCATAGGAAATATTTGGTCAAGTCATGCAGAGATATAACAACTTCCGGAGCAATCTCTGAAACACTCCACTATCAGGCAACAATTCACCATTAGTGGCAGAGAACTTATGATTGGGATCTATAGGGGTGGAAGCTGGTTTAGGACCAAGTTTACTAGTCTCTGCAAGGAGGTCAAGAACATACTTGCATTGAGAAATGAAGATACCATCCTTGGATCTAGCAACTTCAATTCCCAAGAAAAATCAAAGATCCCCCAAATCCTTGATTTCAAATTCAGAGTTAAGAAATCTTTTGAGCTTAATCATTTCATGGGTGTCATTACCCGTGACCACAATGTCATCAACATAAACAATCAAAAAAGTCACCAAATAGTTACTTCTTTTCAGAAACAAAGTATGGTCAGATTGGGTTTGTGTGTAACCAAAGGATACAAGAGCAGCTCTGAATCTCTCAAACCAGGCTTGAGGAGACTAATCGAGACCATAAATAGATTTCTGTAATTTACACACCTTCCCTTGCATTTCCTTTGCATACACCCCTGGAGGCAAAGACATATAGACCTCTTCATGGAGGTATTCATTCAAAAAGGCATTTTTAACATCAAACTGGTGAAGGGGTCAATCAAAAGTAGTAGGTAGAGACAACAAAACTCAAACTGAAGTCATTTTGGCCACAGGAGCAAGGGTCTCAAGGTAGTCAATACCATACATCTGAGTGTAGCATTTAGCAACCAATCAAGCCTTAAACCTCCCAAAAGTGTCATCAAAATGATACTAAATGGTGAACACCCATTTACAACATATTGGTTCCTTCCCTTTAGGCAAATCCACAATATCCCAAGTAGGGCTCTTATGCAAAGCATCAAATTCGGTCATCATAGTATCCCTCCATTCAGGTTTGGACAAGGCTTTTGGTACAGACCTGGGAATCACATGGGTAGAAACAGAGGCAATAAAAGAGTAATAGGTAGAGATAGAAGAGGAGGTGATTACCAACCAGGATGACATAGCCAGAAAATTTGTAGACCACTTCAAATCGATTTATAGAAGGCCTTTGAGTGAGAGAACAGTCATGGAAAGGGTGGATTGGCCAAGAATTGATGAAGGAGTGGCAAGG
>NW_010729079.1:2475903-2492389 GCF_000365185.1 Nelumbo nucifera
TTTTCAGTGCAGCCCAATTTGTTTTTTTTTTTAAGTTAGGGGGGTTTTGCTTCACTCCGGCTCCGCTTCGACAAGACCCCCCTTTCAACTAATGTTATGCATCTTTATTCTTCTTAGTATAAAAGATTTTTATTAAAAATAATGAAAAAATTGAGATCCCCCCTTCGTCTTCATCCTCCTCCCCTTCCTCCTTCCTCCTAACCCCCCTCTTCTTAAGGAGGCTTACGCCTCCTTTTGTTCGGGAGGCTTAAGCCTCTTGCGTTCTGAACTACGCCTCATGCCTCTAGGTAGTGGAATACCTCACACCATGCCTCCGCGTTTTGAAACATTGATCAAAACAACAATATCTCTTTTGTGTGGAGGCATATCCTAGAAAGACACACTTATGTGCCTTAGGCTCAAATTTGTGTCTCTGATGATTACGAACATGAACATAGCAAGTGCACCCAAAGACTTGGAAAGGAAGAGAAAAGAGATCCCCATCCGTAAAGATAAGGCTAAACGAGGTTTTGAAACCCAAAACCCGAGAAGGCATACAATTAATCAAGAAGGTGGCAGTAAGGATAGCATCCCCCCAAAATTTAATAAGAACATGAGATGCAAAAAGGAGGCATCAAGCAACATCAACCACAAGTCGGTTCTTCCTTTCCGCCACTCCATTTTGATGTAGAGTGTAGGAACAAGAACTCTGATGAATAACCCCAAAGGTCTCAAAGTAAGATGAAAGGTTTTCCTCAAAATATTCCTTAGCATTATCAGATTGGAATATTTTGATCCGTGTATTAAACTGGGTAAGGATAAGCTCATGAAAATTTTTCACAATAGTTGGCACTTCATCCTAGGATCTCATGAGATAAATCCAAGTATAACGAGAATAATCATCAATAAAGAGGATAAAATATCCATTCATCAAAAAAACAGATGATAAAATATCTATAACCCCCCATAATAGGCAAATGATATGGCCCCCACACATCAGAGTGCACAATATAAAAATGAGAAATGGATCTTTTATTGCTTATTAAATAAGATTGTCTACAATGCTTTGCAAATTCACAAGACTCACAATGAAGACTCGATAAAGACACTCCCTTAAACATATCGAAAAACAAATGACTCAAGGCTGAAAAAGGCAAATGACCAAACCGAACATGACATAACATGACTCTATCAATAGACTTTGACACAAGAGACTCCAAAGCTACTTCATTAGGTGTCCAAGACTCCTACCAAGTGTGTCCAACAAGTATATTCCATTCACCTCATGGCCACTCCCAATTGTCCTCTGAGATTTTAGGTCCTGAAAAACACAAATGGGTAGGAAAAAAGGTTATGCTACTAACAAATAAAAGATTGGTATTAAGCTTGGGGACATGAAGAACAAAGGATAAGACAAGTGTGTCAGAGGCCTTGATATCTCCTTTGCTAGAGATGGGAGCAAGAGACCCATCAGCAAGAGATATCTTCTCTCTACCCGAGAGGAGATGATAGGAACAAAAGAGATTAGACAAACTGTTCATATGGTCTGATGCACCAGAATCAATAATCAAAGGGATTTTATGATTACCTAAAATAGAAGCACGAGTACTTGAGTGAGCAAATGCAGATGATGAAGTGCTGCCAGAAGGGTAGGATGCTATTACAGTGGTTTCCAAGTGATTCAGTAACCTCTCGTACTTTTCAAACTCTGCCTTTACTGTTGCCAATTGCTCCATAACTGACTTTTCTTCACTCTCCTTGTTCCCTCCTTTAGGTACTATGGCAACATTAGCATTCTTAGGCTTCCTTGTCTAACCATTCTTCTTAAAATTGCTGCTATTGTTGTTATTATTGTTATTCCGAAACCTGTCCGGGAGAAGATCAAGATGGGGTTTCCAACAACTGCCATTAGTATGCATTGGTTTCTTGCAGTATTCACATATCACTTCTTTCTTCTCGATCGGACCTTTCGGCTTTATTCCAGCATGTGCAAAATGTTTTGTAGGTGGACTCTGTAACTGCACCTATCGCCTACTCTCTTCACTACTTACCATAGCATATGCCTGAGCAAGAGAGACCTCATCCTTCGCCAGAATATTCTATCTAGTAATGTCAAACTCAGGGTTAAGTCTTGTAAGAAACTCAAACACCCTATTTCATTCCACCAGTTTCCTAAAAGTCTCTACATCATTAGTACTCACCCAAACAACTGTCTCCATAACATCAATTTCCTGCCATAGTGATTTCAGCATGGAATAGTAAATTGCTACACTTTTCTCCCCCTGTCTCAAATTTTTCACATCACTTTACAGCTTATAGACTCCTGCCACATTCAACTTCTATGAATATGTTTCCATAACACTATCCCAAATTTCCTTGTCGAAGACATCTAGAGATAATGCTGACTTATGTGGGACTGCATAGAGTTAACCAACCATCCAATAATAGTGTAGTTCTCCTGCATCCATTTCTCATATGCAGGGTCTGTCTCTACGAGTTTCACCTTACTACCTGTGAGATATCCCAGTTTACCTCTATTAGTGTCGACTAAATAATGGTAGAATGGCCAATTGTATGTCAATTAGAAAGGCTAATACACCCTGGCCAAATGAGGAGAACAGTTTTTTTCTCTTTAGTTCGAACCAGGTTTTCTCCCCTCATTCTTCCTCTTTCTTTCCTCTCTTTTCTCTTCTTCCTTCTTTTTCTTTTTCTTCCTTGATTAATCTGAAGGCTACAAGTTTACAGATCTGAACTTTATCATGGTATCAAAGCTATATTAGATTGGTTCGGATCTGTACAGTCTCTGCATGCCCTAGTTGAGGTTTTTGCAGATTTCTCTTAGGGATTTTGGAGTTTGTCAAAAAGGCTGAAAAGGAGCGGTCGTTTTCTCCTTCTAGAGGTTTTAATGCCTCTAGCTGAGTGTGGTTTATTCTTTCAGGTGGCTGGTAGGGCAACCTCTAATGGACCGATGAGGGTTGCTACAGTAAAATCGTGATTTGTGTTCAGGCATGTGGTTCAGACAAGTGATCGAATGTATGTGGAGTGTTGTATGATGTTCTTGTGTGTGGTGGTCTCTTGTGAGGTGCCGAAAGAGGAGGAGACTGTTTAACTACCATTGCTGAAATCTGTGACAGTGGATGTTTCAGCAATGGTCAGCCGCAAGTGTTGTGGGATAATGGTGATTGCTCAACTATAGGAGTGTAGTGTGGTGGGTGTTGGTGAGTTGAGGTAACATATTAGTGTGAATAAAAGAAAAAATTAATATTTTTTTTCGGCAGCCATGGGAGACAGCAGTGAATACAAATCTGTTATGGTCCCTCCTGACTACTTGAATGTGCAAATGACCTCCATCAAACTGAATGGAGAAAATTAYGTCCCTTGGGCCAAATCTGTTGAAGTGTTTCTCAGAGCTAAGAAAAAAAGTGAAACATGTGAAAGAAGAAAAACCTCTAGTTGAATCCGAAGAATACAGTGATTGGGAACAAGAAGATGCACAGATTATGACTTGGTTATGGAACAGCATGGAACCCAAGATTAGTGTGAACTTTATGTTCTTAGACACAACAAAGGAGATTTGGGATCATGCAAAGAAACTTTACTCAGGGCAAGACAATACCACTAGGGTATACCAACTCTATCAAGAGTACTTTAATCTGCAGCAAGGTAATCAGAGTCTTGAGGAGTACTATGCTAGTCTGAGGAATCTTAGGAATAAGCTGAATGTGTATAACCCTCTTACATCAGATGTCAAAGTTCAGCAACAGCAGAGAGAACAGCTTGATGTTACCAGATTTTTGGTGGGATTGAAATAGGAATATGAACCGGTGAGAGCCCAAATTCTGGGTGGGTCTTCCCTCCCCTCTCTTGAAGAGGTGTTTGCCCGTCTCCGAAGGACTTCCATTGGACATCCGAAAAACCCTACCACACCGGACAGGTCTGCTTTTGCGGTGACAAGGGGGGAGGTCGTGGTGGTAGAGGTGTTGCTCATCAGAGTCAAAAGGCCGTGGTAGTAGAGGTGGACACATCAGAGTCAAAAGGTCGTGGTGGGCATGTTGGAGGCCGAGATTCAGGGGGAGCTCGTGGTAGAGGACGTAATAATGGTCCGAGGAGGTGTACGCATTGTGGTATGGAGGGACACACTGTTAATTTTTGCTATGATCTGCATCGTCCACCTTCATCTTGGGCAAATCATGCAGTGGCTAGTGGTGGTATGGAATAAGGGAATCAACAGACCAGTCAGACACCTACATCTACAGATGCCTCTGGACAAGAGATGATGAGTATTTCAAGTACTAAATATGAGCGGTTAATCCAGGCAACTTCTCAGTCGAGTACAGCTACACTTGCCCACTCAAGTATGGCTTGTCTGGCATCCAAACCCTCCCATTGGATCATTGATTCTGGAGCTTTCGATCATATGATTGGGACTCCAGATGTGCTCTCTTCACTTTCTTCGTCTTCTACTACCCATACTGTCACCCTTGCTAATGGTTCCACTTCCCCCATAAGTGGTATTGGTGATGTTAACACTGGTTCACTATCTTTGTCTTTAGTTCTATATGTTCCCAAATTTCCTTTTAACCTTATGTCCGTTAGTAAATTAACCAAATCTCTTAATTGCTCTATCATTTTTTATTCTTCATCTTGTGTATTTCAGGATCTCAAGACGGGGATGAAGATTGGTGGAGGGCATGAAACCGGTGGACTGTATTACCTTGATGGTGGTGGTGGTGGTGGTTCATCAAACAACTCTTCAGTCATCCATCTCCAGAGGTGGTGGTTCATCTCTCTCCCCTCTCTAGTGGCATTGCAGACTTGGCCATCTGTCTCTTAAATCTCTTAAGCAACTTGTTCCATCATTCAGTCGTCTTTCTACTTTAGATTGTGAGTCATGTCAGTATGGAAAACATCATCGGGTTTCCTTTAGTCCTAAAGTGGAGAGTCGTTTGTTGAGTCATTTTTCTTTGGTCCATTCAGACATTTGGGGTCCAAATAAAATAGTGTCGCACAATGGATAGAAATACTTTGTTATTTTTGTTGATGATTATTCAAGGATGACATGGCTTTATCTTATGAAAGAAAGAAGTGAATTATTTTCTATTTTCCAAAAGTTTCAAGCTGAAATCTGTTGCACTCAATTTGGTGTCCATCTTAAAATTCTACATTCAGATAATGGCCGAGAATATTTTTATACACCATTTCAACAATATTTAGAACATGGTATTATTCATCAAACCTCTTGCTCTTACACCCCTCAACAAAACGAGGTAGCTGAAAGGAAAAACCACCATCTCTTAGAACCCACTCGGTCCCTGTTGCACCAAATGAATGTTCCCAAACGGTTATGGAGTGATGTTGTGCTTACATCCTGTTTTCTTATTAACCGAATGCCTATGTCCATCCTTGATGGTCAGTCTCCCTTCTCAGTTTTGTTTCCTACATTGTCCCCTTTTCCTCTTACCCCTCGGGTTTTTGGATGTGTTTGCTTTGTTCATAACTTTGGCCTTGGACTAGACAAGTTGGATGCACGATCTACAAAGTGTCTTTCTTGGCTATTCTAGGACCCAGAAAGGGTACAAATGTTACAGTCCCAATTCTCGGCGTTGTTTTGTGTGTCTCGATGTAACCTTCTTTGAAGGGGTTCCTTTCTTTTCTAGGTCAAATGTCTCTTCTCCTTCCACTCTCCTTTCGCTTCCAGATCCTGTTCCGAACCCCATTCCTCTTGTTCTAGCTGCAACTAAGTCTTCGCCTCCGATGCCACTTCCTCCTGCACGACCACCTATCCATCAAATGTATACGCATCGACATGCACTGGCCCCTCCAGCTTCTTCACCGATAGATCCAACAGTAGTTTCCGCAGCACCCTTACACCCAGTGCCTAATCTTGACCTTCCCATTGCCCTACGAAAAGGTAAACACAGTTGTACCCTTCATCCTATCTCCAATTATGTTTCTGTTTCTCACCTCTCTCCTTTCCATCGACAGTTCATTTTGTTGTTATCTTCTAGCTCTGTTCCTAAGGATGTCCAGGAAGCCCTTATCTCTCTGAGGCGGCATCAGGCAATGGAAGACGAACTCTCCACTCCGGCTCATAATCATACGTGGGATCTCACCACTCTTCCCCCTGGTAAGCATGTTGTAGGATGTAAGTGGGTTTACACAACCAAGTATTTGCGTGATGGTAGTGTTGAGAGATTGAAAGTTCGGTTGGTTGCCAAGGGTTATTCACAGTTATATGGTATTGACTACACAGAGACCTTCTCTCCTATTGCCAAGATTGGTTTTGTTCGTGTTTTGATCTCCCTTGCTGCTATGTATGATTGGTTGTTGTTTCATCTTGATATCAAAAATGCTTTCTTGCATGGTGATCTTCTTGAGGAGGTATATATGGAGCAACCACCCGGGTTTGTTGCTCAGGGGGAGGATGGTAAAGTGTGCAAGATCAAGAAAGCCATTTATGGACTTAAACAGTCTCCTCGTGCATGGTTTGGAAGGTTCAGTGAAGTAGTGAAAAAGTTTGGCATGAAGCAGTGTCAAGTCGACCATTCTGCATTTAGTTATGATTCTGATCCTGGGAAGATTTTGTTGGTGGTATATGTGGATGATATTGTTATTACTGGCAGTGACATGTTTGGGATTGATAGGTTGAAGATCTTTTTGCTTGATCACTTTCAGACAAAAGATCTTGGCAAACTAAAATATTTCTTAGGGAAAGAGGTTGCAAGGTCCAAACAAGGTATTAATTTGTGCCAGAGGAAGTATGTCCTTGATCTACTGAAGGAGACAGGTTTGTTGGGTGCCAAACCAGCTAAAACACCTATGGAATTGAATGTTAAGTTGAGTAGTGATACGGGTGAGGAGTTTGAAGATCCAGGAAGGCACAGAAGGTTAGTGGGTAAGCTAAACTACCTAACTATCACTCAACCAGATATTTCATTTGTAGTTGGTGTGGTGAGTCAGTTTAT
This sequence comes from Nelumbo nucifera, assembly GCF_000365185.1. The sequence continues at coordinate 2,482,848 of NW_010729079.1, forward strand.
GCAGAATCCTCGGATCCCTCATTGGAATGCAGTTCTAAGAATTGTAAGGTACTTGAAAGGTGCTCCTAGTCGTGGTTTGCTATACAAGAGTGGAGGAAAAATTGAGATAGAAGGGTACACTGATGTTGATTGGGCCGGTTCTGTATCTGACAGGAGGTCGACTACAGGTTATTGTACCTTTCTTGGGGGTAACTTGGTGACATGGAAGAGAAGGAAACAAACAATGGTGGCAAGAAGCAGTGCAGAAGCTGAATACAAAGCCATGGCACATACAACCTATGAACTGGTGTGGTTGAAGAACCTTCTACAGGAGATGGGGTACTCAATTGGTACACCGATGAAGCTTTAATGTGACAACCAAGCTGTTGTCCACATTTCCTCCAATCCAGTCTTTCATGAGAGAACAAAACATATAGAAGTTGATTGTCACTTTGTGAGAGAGAAGGTTCTTAGTGGAGTAATAAGTACTGCTTATGTTAACACAGGAAGCCAATGGGCAGATCTATTCACCAAAGGGTTGAGTCGGGCAAGAGTGGATTACATATGTAACAAGCTAGGACTATAATGATATATACTCTCCAGCTTGAGGGGGGTGTTAGTGTTGACTAAATAAGGGTAGAATGGTCATTTCCATGTAAATTAGAAAGGCTAATACACCCTGGCCGAATGAGGAGAACAGTTTTTTTCTCTTCAATTCAAACCAGGTTTTCTCCCCTCATTCTTCCTCTTTCTTTCCTCTCTTTTCTCTTCTTCCTTCTTTTTCTTTTTCTTCCTTGATTAATCTAAAGGCTACAAGTTTACAGATCTGAACTTTATCAACCTCTACTACAGACACGAATCCGTATAGACTGTGCCTATGCTAGATAATTGGTGTCATCTAGCTTGGTTGTGGTCACTCCAGTCAAAAAGGAATCTACCGGGCCAACCACAGATACTAGCATATGCTTCAATTCACTTCCGAAATGCTCCATTTATCAAACAAAAATCAAAAAAAAAAAAAAAACAGTTTTTCAGTTTATATAAACTTAACTGAGGTCAATACAGTACTTGGAGACTTAAAAACTAGGGTGTCACTGCATCCAGCTGTCAGGAAGGAAGAGAGAAGAGGTAGCCATCCTACCAAAGCTTCCAAACCACCTACAAGTCTCAGCCGCACACTTCTAGAGATCAAACTACACCTCCCAAGTCCTGGGCGCCACACTCAAATCTTCTCCTTGACTTGTAACTTGAAAGCTCTCTAGTCGACTAGGGTTTTAGGCAAAAAATTATAACTCCACTTCTTACCAATTTTCAGCCAGATTCTAACTCTCCAAACACTCTACCAACTAAGCAAAAATATTCTCTGATTTATCAGGAAATTATCTCTCCATACACACTCCCAATCGAAGGGTGTATGGGAAAAGAGAAAAGAAAAAAGAGGGAAAACTTGCTCTGATACCAAGAAGTAAATCTGACTTCTAAATCTGATTAAAAACTTGATTAAAGGAGTAAAAAAGTGAGAAAGGACGAAGAAAACAGCAGAACAGAAGAAGGGGATGGAGAAGAAGAAGAAGAAGAGGGTTCAATCACATCTCTCCCCTCACTAATCCTTTTATTAATCTTCACTAATGTGGTTAATTACAAATCAGCCCTTAAGTGGGGCATCCAGCTAAGCATAAACTTAAAATAACTTAAAAAGAAGTTAACAGGCCCATAAGACAAGCCCATTAGCATACAAAATAAATAGCCTACTACTGAAACATAAAATAGACACTAGGGCCCATTCGGCCCAGTCTCTCTACAACATGATTATCCCCATGTTGAAAATGAAGAAAGATTAAATTTATAGGTGCAGTAATAAATTCAGTTGAGGCTATAGTAGAGAGAATTGGAAAAAATCTAAGCAAGCATCAATTAAAAGTAATGGCACCATTACTAACCTCTGCTTCTGCTTTGGCTTTTTCTTGGCGCAGCTTTTCCTCTTGGAGAGCCTTTTCCTTTCTCTTGGCCTCTTCAAAAGCCGCATCATTTCTTATTCTCCTTTCTTCTATTTGGGATCTGTGTTCATGATCCCTTTGGACAGCAATTAAGTGGTTATCCAGTGCTTCTGCACTACAGTAATGCTACAAAAGTCTCAGCTCAACTTTTTTGCAACAAGTGATTAAGCAATTCAAGAACCACCACTAGAATACAGTCATTTGGTGGGAAGATAAGCTGCAATTTTATTGTTGCTGTTGTTGTTGAAAAGTGTAGCTTATGGTGTATTAGATATCAAAAAACATATAAAATCCATCCTTTGTAGAAAGATTCTATCCATTGTTGTCCAACAGTTAGTATGACTAGCTTTGTACAAACTACAAAGAGATTCTGTACATCAAAGCCACAGAGCTTCTATAAGTTCCCAAAAATGTCTATATACAAAAAGGAGAGACCGAATTCCCTACGAAAAACTCTACGAATGGAGAGTTAGGCCCTAACAAAATCAAAAAAAATAATTAAGCTGCAATTTCCATGATGTAAATGTGCTTCTAAAGTATCAAAAATAACTACAACATACAGAAACCAACTATGCTGACCCAACCCCAAATTCACTAAAAACGCTTTACAAGTTGATCCCTGCACAGGTGATCCCCAAAAGAGTTGATCACTCGAAACCCCATTGATTTCAACTTGCAAGTGAGTCTGCCAGACTGTTAGCAGCTCTGGGTCTCTACCTTAATGAGCAGTTTAGGATAGCACAAAGCTATAGTCTGTCTCCATAAGAATCCAAAGGTCCAATTGGCTTCAGCTCCAAGCCTAAGCCTCATCCAGTCAGTGATCATTTCACAATCACCTTCAACCTGTAGATCTGTCCAGCCATGAGAAACAGCAACTTTTAAACCTTCCAACAGGACCACTAGCTTCCGATAGAATTGCCAACATCAGCAAGTTCCCCCATTGTCCCTTTTTTTTATCAGTAACAAAATGCTCTATTAAATAATAATATTTGTGAAACTTTAAGTACAAGAAAGGAGAGGTGAACTATCTTAACTCCCCCACAACAAGGAACAAAGAAGAAAGCTAAAAATTAGCCCAAAACATAGATCCCTTAAGCACCCCTTTCTTTGCTAACCCATCAGCCATTGAGTTAGCGCTTCTCTTCACCCAACTGTAGTTCACCTCAATATCCCTACTCAGCCATTTACTCCAATACCAGATATCCTTGGATTACCCAAACAGCCAAAGGTCATTACAAAATGTCGGTCCCAGATATCTGGGGTCTTGAGAGGGGTAGACTGGATATGGAAGCAACTTTCGGCATTTTTTTAACACAAAGTGTCCACTTTGGCTCACCCAAACAGCACCCATCAAAATATAATTTCTTTCCCAGGCTCCAGTGTTAGCCATTCAGCACCCCTTTCCCGTCTTCTAATAGAGAATCTTGTTACAATTTGTCACCCTCTTGATACATCATCCTTGGTTATGCCTCTAAATTCATCACATGACAATGCCCAATGTACTACATTCACCTTAACAAGGTCAATCAAGTTATGAACCCATCAAGTTTTATCAAATTTACTCAAGAATACTCTTATGTTGAATAAACAAAGAAAAGCACAAAATGACATTATTTTTTCCATAACTAAAAGAGCTACTATAACTCACTAACCACATGCACAACTGACATTAATATTGAACTATAAAGACTATCTTAGGGTGATTCAAGATGTGGTGCCCACTCATGAAACAATTGGCTTTGGCCTTGACCAGCTCTGACAGGTGTAGAAAATCAGCTTTGAAGATGCCTCTTTAAACAGACCATCTAGGAATCTGTTTGGCATGAAATTTAGTACCTAAAGAGTATTTCATCATTCTAAAACTTCAAATTTGGAGCACTCTAGCTTGTTCAAATTGGCCAGCTGAAGTTGGCTGTCCGGCCAACCTCTAGGACTTTTTCATCATTTTCTTTAGTTTCTTCTTACCATATTATGACAAGGATTTCTAATCATCTGCATCATTTAGCAAACAATTGATGTTGCATTCACTTAGTCTATCATCAATTCCCTTGATAAGGGCATAATTTACCACCAATTCCTACAATGGTCAAACTTACTTTCATGTATGTCCTAACCATTTCAGCATTTCCTTGTAAGCAGTTAATCATTATTTTCATCTTGCTATGGAAAGTTTCATGTCTAGTTCTACATTTGGTTCTAGTTCGATATCCCCAACTAATTGACTTTACCATTAAAGATAAAAGAGGATAGTTTACTCATCAGTTCAACTTTATTTTTATGAGAAGTTAATTTTACTTCTTTTTATAGGAAGCAGTAACTTTGATTAGAACTTAATAAAAGGTACACTGGTTCCAGCCATGGAATTAGAGAACCTGAACTATGATAAGAACTACAACTCAGCCCAGAATAAATCTTCCCCTGTTGATCCCTTGTTTGGCTAGAGTGTCAGCCAAACTATTTGCAGTCCTCCTCACCCACTTAATAGAGACACCAACCACTCTTGTAAGTCTTCTAATTTCTCTCAAAGTCTGCCTGTGAATCCATATCCCCAAACTGCTTGCTTGTAAGCACTCTAACACCTTCGAGTCACCCCCCACTTCCATATTCCGAAAGCCTAACTGTTTTGCCAATCTCAGCCACTGAACAAGTGTTAAAATTTCAGCTCTAGAGAGTCACCCACCCCTACAGGCCTAGAAAATAATGCCACTATCTTTCCTTCCCTATCTCTTATTATTCCATCTATGCCTGAGGGACCCAAATTGCCATAAGATCCTACATCAAAATGTCACTCTCTTTCCTTCCCGATCTTTCTTTTTTTTCAATAAGGAGTTGAATGTTCACAATCCCATTTATGTGACAGATTACAAAGTTAGAGTTTACCAATATATTCTATGTTATATACTCATAGCTTTGTGTAATATAATAATAGCATCTATTTTCCTAAAAATAAAATTATTTGTGTTATAGGTAATTAGGTATGCAGTAGTTAAGGCCATTGTTTAGAGAAGCAAACTGGACAAGCCGATTGGACTAGTTGCACAGTTACCCAGGCCACTGGCCGGTTCAGTCATGCCCATGGTTCAAAGTATCAATACACCCCGATAACATTGGAAAGGGTGTTTGGGTACTTTGAACCTCACACATCATTTTTTTAGTTTCTTTGTCAAAATTATAGAGGATGCCCCTTTCATGCTATTTAACTATTAAAAAAGGGTTTTTCTCAAAATACCTTAGAAAAGCCGTATCGGCCACCTGCCAATACAATACAACACACCTGATATGGGGCATATCATATGGATACTTTGAGCCTTGGTCAAATCCTAAAAACAATTATTCATGAAAAACTGGCCAAAACCAGATGACCGGCCAATTTAACAAAGAAACCGGTGAACTGGTCCCAATTTTATGAAACCACCCGGATCACGAGATGAATAGAAACTTCAAGATGGTAATGAAAAGACTTGAACCCAAGACCTCTTATTTATGTGTATTGCCTTGTTGCCATTAACCCATCTCTTTATTTGCATTTATTTGTGCCTCTTTAATGTATATATTGCTTTATTACACACATTTTAAAGAAATGTGAGTTAAGAGACTTGAACTTGGTCATTTATACTAATGTAGATAGGTTTTCCATAACCTGATTTTCAAAGAAGTATACCAACTTTAAAGGATAAAGACATTGAAAGAGAAGCAGAATAAAGAGATCTTACATTTTGCGTTGATACTGTGTGTCTAGTTTCCTGTCCATTTCCCTCCTTGCTTCTGTATATTTCTCAACTTGAATGAGTGCATTGGTAGACCTCTCACTTTCATTAACCAGATCTGTCTCCAATGCAGATATAACATTCCTAATTTCTTCCTGTTAATAAGGTCAATGACTATAAGAAGGGATGCATGCACCAACTTGTAAAAGGATTCAGCAGAAAAGTGCATATATGCAGGTCTGCAAGCTAAAAAATCCAGACAACTAGAACCATCAAATGTTATTACAGAATATGTGTTATGTTTTACAGAAGAATGACACTAGCATCAGGTGCCTTGTGTAACAGAGATGTAAAATCACAATTCAAAAGTACAAAACACAACCAGAAATTTTTTCACAAATAGAAGGGATCATGTTGGTTATCTAAAGGCCCCTGATGACCAGAATTGTGAGGCTAGCATCTGTCTTCACAGAAATGTACCTCTACATATGCATATAACACATTCCAATAAGAACAGAGTCAGACATGAAAACAACATTATGAATTCCAATAGGATTTGAAACTGATGACCATAAAACCCAACATGCACACGCATGTGTTACCTGGACGTAGCAAGGAAACAGCTGGACATGGTATCAGACACATAATTTACACTAAAAATAGAAATATCCTTGTACAGGTATCAAGGAAGTGTCCATGCTGGGGAGCTTTTTCCCTAGTAGCTGTCCAAAGTTTCAACTTAATAATTTAGCATGGTGTTAGGTGTAGTTTATAGCCTATTGAAAAACAGCGCTTATAGCTGCTTGGTAAGTATATTGATGTTATGGATCAGAGAAAGTTAAAAGTGGATGAAGATAAAAGGATATGCATTGCAGCTTCACTCACAAAATATGGGTGAGGACTCTCAGAATTTTTGCAATCAGAAGTTGCTGCCCAGAATCAATGGCTGATTTTGTCAACAACTGGAGGGTACAAGGTCTAAGCAAGAAAGGGAAAGTTCTATGGTATCTGATTCCAGGTGCTGTGTTATGGCCGATATGGCAAGAAAGAAACTCAAGGATATTTCAAAACAAAAGCTGTCAAGAAGAGGAAATGTGGCAGAAGATTGTGGGGAAGCTGTTTCCCTGGTCTTCGATTCAGCTAAAAGTTGACAGTTCTTTTTACAGTTCTCTTTTTGACTTTAAAAGCCTGTTTGTATCTCCCAATGGTTTTGTAGTTTGAGTGCTATCTTTGTTCCTTAATTGTACAGCCTCTGGTTGTACTTTTCCTATTAGTCATGGAGTTAACGCTACTTTTTTAGCCTTAATTCCCAAGAAGAAAGAGGCCAAGCATCCAAATGACTTTCGACCTATTAGTTTGGTGACTAGTGTATACAGGATTGTGGCTAAGGTCTTATCTTTGAGGATTAAAAAGGTGCTTCCTTGTCTTATCAGCCAAGCCCAAGGAGCTTTTGTTCAGGGGAGACAAATAGTAGATCAGATCCTAATAGCAAATAAATGTGTGGAGGAGATGAGGAGATCGGGTCGTAAAGGTTATGTTTGTAAACTAGATCTTGAAAAGGCTTATGACCTAGTGGATTGGGGATTCTTATTACTCATGCTAAGAAAGTGTGGGTTTGGGGATAGATGGTGCAAATGGATAAACGGTTGCCTTTCCTCTTGCTATTACTCCATCCTAGTCAATGGGGTAATTAACGGTTTCTTCCCAGCTAGCAGGGGTCTGAGACAAGGTGACCCCATGTCACCTTTCCTATTCACTTTAGTTGTTGATGCTTTTAGTAGACTTCTCTCAGAAGCGGATAGGGCTGGATCCTTAAGAGGGTGGAGAATAGGTAGAGATAGAGTTTCAGTAACCCATCTTTAGTTTGCAGACGACATAATAATCTTTTGTGAAGGTTGCGAAGGTAAGAAATCTGAAGGATTTGATAATTCACTTTGAGAGGGCCTCAAATTTGAAGATAAATTTTGAGAAAAGTTGTGTTGTGGGAATAAATTTGAGTAGAGAGGAGATGGAGTTTATAGCAGCCTCGTTAGATTGCACATGGTCTCAGTGGCCTCTATCCTACCTAGGACTTCCCTTAGGGGCAAATCCAAAGAAAAGTAGGTTCTGGAACCTGGTGGTGGAAAAGTTCGAAAAAAGATTGACAACTTGGAAGAAAAAATATATTTCCCTAGGGGGTAGAGTTACTTTGATTAAAGCAACTTTAGCCAACTTGCCTTTATACTTCCTATCAGTCTTTAGAATTCCTAAAAGAGAGGCAAAGAGGTTGGAAAAACTGATGAGGGACTTCTTATGGGAACATGGGGAAGAGAAAAAAGATCACTTGATTAGGTGGGAGGTGGTGAGTAGAAGCAAAAAGGAGGCCTAGACTTGGGGAATGTGGTGAGTAAGAATGAAGCTCTTTTAGGTAAAGTGGCTTTGGAGGAGGCCCTTGGAGAGGGAGAGGTTGTGGCATGAAGTAGTGAAGAGTATCCATGGTTGTTCTGAATCAGGTTGGAACACGGAGGTATCCCGAAGGGCTTTGCTCACAACACCTTGGAAGGCTATTTATGGCATTCTCCCAAAGTTCCTCATATTTGTAAGGTATGATGCTTGTTCTGGAAACTCCATTCTTTTTTGGGAAGATATTTAGGTGAGCACTCAACCCCTAAAACACCACTTTCCTTCTCTCTATTTCATCTCCCTCTTTAAAAAGAAACCAATTTCATGGTTTCTTTCCCCCCTGGTTCGCCCTTTGGATTTAAACTGGAATTTTGGGTTTCGAAGAGGGTTAAGGGATGAAGAACTTCTTTGTGTTTCAAAGCTCTTGTTGCTTCTAGACTCAGTGTGCCTAGACCCCCCTAACCTAGATAAAAGGRTTTGGTCTCTAACCTCGGTTGGCTCCTTCACTTGTGCTTCTTTCTTTAAAGCCCTCTGCTCCAATCCCTCCCCTTAGGTGTTCCTTGTTAAAGAGGTCTGGTCAAGGCCAATTCCTCCTAAAATAGCAGTGTTATGTTGGGTAGCCTACTTGGGTAAGATCAATACGGTGGAAAACTTGCAAAAGAAGATACCTTACTTGTGTTTGTCCCCAAATTGATGCTTCTTGTGTAAAGTGAAGGGTGAGGACTGTAACCATTTACTGATATCGTACTCTTTTGCTGCCAATATTTGGAACTGCATTGTTGCACTATTTGGGTGCAGGTGGAACTTGCCCTCCGAAGTTAAGCTGTTGTTCATTCCAGCTGCCTTTGGGAGATTGACAAAAAGAGGGAAGCTAATGTGGAAATGTATCAGAGCCACTACCTTGTGGACTTTATGGGAGGAGAGAAATGCTAGAATATTTCAAGAAAAGGAAAAAAGTCTTGCTGAAATTAAGGAATGCATAATGCAAGGACAGTCTCATGGCTAAAATCTTCACACTTGTTGGCAGATTACTCCTTTGATGACTTAAGGAGAAACTGGGCARCWGTGGCTTCTMCAGTCTCCACAAAGAACAAATCACAAGCTGAATGGGAATCCCCACCGGATGGAGAGGTAAAACTGAATTTTGATGGTAGCTGCCAAGGTAACCGAGGGCCATCTGGAATAGAAGGGATTCTGAGAGACAAAGATAGCAACATGTTGCCTTTATTTTCAGGACCAGTGGGTGTTGGTGATTCTGTAAGGGCAGAGATACTAGCARCGGTACAAGGTATACAGATGGTCAGTCAACTTGGAGTGAATAATTTGATAGTAGAAGGGGATTCCAAGGTAGTAGTGGGCTGGTTGACAARTCCAGAGACAGCTTGTTGGGGCTACAGGGATCTGTTAAAGAAAGTTAAATGGCTGACAAGGAATATGTCAGTCAGGTTTCAGTGGGTCAGCAGATCAGCAAATGCAA
>NW_010729079.1:2504772-2515928 GCF_000365185.1 Nelumbo nucifera
GCTGTCTCAGCATTACATTCCTCCTACTCTCCACACCAGAGACAAAGGCATAGGCCTGAGAGAGTGTCACACCCTCCCTAGAAAGAATATGTTGCCTAGCAATGTCAAATTCAGGGTTCAGCCCTGCCAAGAACTCAAAACCCTATTCCTCTCTACCAGTCTGTGATAAGTTGTTGCATTATTTACACTTTCCCATACCACAATTTCTAAGTGATCTATTTCCTGCCATAGGGTTTTTAGCATGGAGAAATACATAGCAAGAGGGTTTTCTCCTTGTTTCATACTTATCACCTGATTTCTTAACTGATAGGCTCTGGCTTCATTTTGCTTCTAAGAGTAGGTTTCAGTCACTCCATTCCAAATCCCCTTAGCAGTATTAGCCCATAGGAAATTTTTTGCAATTTGAGGTAACATAGAATTACACAACCAAGACATTACCATGTAATTCTCCTGCACCCATCGGAAAGAGTCTGTATCAGGTTTCTTCTCCTCCCCAATGAGATACCCTAATTTTCCACAGGCACCAATAACCATCTTAGCTGATTGTGCCCACTCCAAATAATTTGTACCATCAAGTTTTACTGTAGTAATGATCCCAGACCCAAAATATCACTACTACCTCCAACACCCAGTCCCACAGTACCGATAGATTTCATCTTGGTATTCCAACTCTCCATCTTACTTCAAACAGTTCAACAGTAAGAAAAAATAGATTGGAGACCTTCAACAAATAATGTAATATCACACATAGAAACCAACCCTTCCAGAAGAAGAAAACCCTAGCTGGAGAGAAATCTCTCTCCTCCCCACGCCTCCCAACAAAAAAGAGTGAATTGATCACTCCGAGAGGCTCAGAAAATTCTAGAAACCAAACCGCCCTCTTCAGAAAAATAAAAAGAAAACTAACAATACCTAGGCACCCAAGATCAGATCAAAAACAAAGAGTCCAACTTTTTTGGGACTCTTCCTCATACTCTAGTTCTTCCTAATTTTGATGTCGAACAGTAGATCACCTTCCTAATGACTAGATCCCACCAAAAAATCCAAGAACTGGGCAATCTATAGCAGATCAATCATCCCTTTACTACTTCATGCAGTCGGCTGATCTAGGGCTGCATGAGAATGCTTCATGAAACCCTAGTTGATGCTTTGATACCAAGTAGAGATCTGCTGAATTAAAAAATATGAAAGAAAAGTAGTTTCTTGAAGAGAGAAGGAAGAGAGAAGGAGAAGAGAAGTTGAAAAGAAGAGAGAGCAATAATCCGGCCGCCCCCTTCACTTATTATTTATACTAAAAATAATAGAACAATACAAAGACAACTATGCCCTTATAGAGCGGAAAAACATAAAACAGCATATATAACACTCAAAAACATAATAAAATTTGGACTCACATAAGTACTATAGTCCCCACCTCCTATCTAACAACTAACATAAAACATCTACTCAGAAAAACATCATAAAATTGATTAATCTTCAACAGGAATTAAGAACTTCAATCAGGACTTCAGAAGTCTAACAAGCTTCGCAGTCAGGGATAGAGCTAGAATAAGATTCTACGAAGATCGTGTGAAGTTTGCCCAAGACTGTTCAGGCTGTCTGAACTGGAAGTGAGTATTCAAAGCTACTATGAAAGAATTGGGGAACAGATAATATGGTGTCCAAGGTTTAGAAGACCACTCTTGGACAGGGAGATAGAGGAGTGTTTAAATCTTCTGGAGAAGCTGGAAAGAGTGAAGATATGGTGGAAGGATTGCTCAAATGGGAAATTTACTGTTAAATCCTGCTATTCAGCCTTGTTGAGGAACCAATTGGAATTTGACTCAATTGACAGATCTAGGGTAACCCAGTGCCCCCCAGGGTGGAAGCTTTTGCTTGGCTGGTGGCTATGGATTGTGTGTTGACATTGGATCACTTGAAGACAAGAGGTTTCAGCATGGCCAATATGTGCTTTATGTGTAAGGAAGCTGAGGAATCTGTTTTCTATCTCTTCTTTTCATGTAAAATCTCTGGGTTTCTGTCAAGTCTCTTCATGGCACTCTTTGGAGTTGGAAACTTCCAACCATGGACACCTAAGGAAATCTCAAAAACATGGCCAGGAATTAGGGAGGGAAGAAGGCTAGAATAATATGGAGTTGTCTTCGATTTGCCATCTGTTGGAACACATGGAAAGAAAGGAACAGAATAATCTTTGAAGACAAGGAAGGGAAACTGGAAAAACTAATGGCGGTTGTTGACAAATCTGTTGCAGATTGGGTTCAGGTTTTGCCTGAGTTCTCTCAGCTTAAGAGAGAAGATTTAGGAGAAAGATTATGGGAGATGGTGGGGTTACAAAATTGTGAGATGGAGAGCTAAATTTGTATTTGTTTCTGTTCCGTTTTTGATGATAGGTTTTCCTTAACACCTGTCCAGGATGTACTATATCTTTTTTATTTTTAATGAACTTTTTTTGCTTATTACTTATCAAAAAAAAGAATGGAATATGTACAGCATGTCAAGCATCCCTTTATGAGTGTTTATCAAACCCCTTCCCTTTTTAACCTTTTACACTACAGCTTTACAGCTTTGCCCAAAATAACTGATTCTTGTTAAGCTAAAGCATCAACCAAGTTACTAGCTGGATCTAGGCACCAACTGAAAGTAGAAACCAGATCTATTTCTAACTAATCTATCTCCTATGTGATCTGTCAGTATTGTCACAATCCATGGATGTTGTCTTTTATCCACCGTATTACAACATTTTAGCCACTTTCCACTTTCATCTTCTTGTACCCCAAAAACTTCCCGAACTGCAGGCCTTGCAAAATCGTGTGCAGTTCAGCTTGAATGGAGTCTCCTTTGCTGAATGGAAGAGGGTGGACAAGAGACACAAAATAGCATTTGGCATTTGGGAACATAGTCCTTTTAGGTGAAAATCAATCTTGTAGAATCAGACTAACTAGCACCAAACCCTATAGATATTTTCTGCTGGACTTAAATTCATGGATCACGCTCTTCGATGTCAGGAATAAAAAGAAAAAACAAAAAAAGAACTTTCCTCATGTATCTCAAAGCTTCTCAAGATCTACAACCTCAATCTGTACTTCATTAATTGGATTTGGATGAAATTTCGCAAAAGTCCCATTACTCATGTCTGCAAGAACTTATACATTAATATCAGGACTATCACTTTTTCTAATTTTGTGAGTAACTAAAATGTCATACCAATCAAAAAGATGAAGAGCACATGAGAGGATGTACATGTGTGAAAAAACATACAATTTTTTTTAATGAATAAACGATTTATTAACGATATGTCAGAAAAAGTAACAAGAACCCCAAGGAGAGGCACAAGGTGCAACCTCCCTTGAGTTTGAATGTAAAAACGTATAAATGCAGCACAAGATAGTTGTCATGGAAAAGCCTAGGTGGGCACCTAGTGACAGCTCGGCAACTGAGAAACCATGGGGATCACCCAGCCCAAGCACCTAGTTGTTTTTGTACAAGGTACTTTATAGTATTTTTATACTTTTTAGTTTTTGAGTTTATAATATTTTTATATATTTTAGTTCTTATTTGTTAGGATTAGATCAACAAATAAGTCAGGGGTCATTGCCTTGAGCTCTTTTTTTTTTTTGATAGGAAACGGTAACTTTCATTAGATAAAACCATAAGAAACAACTGTCACCTTCCAAGGTAAAAGGTGACCCCTAAGCTCTTGAAGACTTGACCTCAACTAAATAAGCAAGGAAGAACTCAAGGAAGAGATGGAAAAATTTAACCAATCAACACATGATAAAGGAAAAAATAAGAAGCAAACCATATTTAACAAATCATGTAAAGTTTATCTCTAATTGCCAATGAGTGTGTGGAGGATATGCACAGAACAAGGAGGAAAGGAATTATGTGCAAGTTGGATTTAGAGAAGGCTTACTATATGGTTGATTGGTCTTTTTTATGCAAGTGTTGGATTGCTTTGGTTTTGGGGAGAAATGGTGTAAATGGATCATGGGTTGTATAGAGACTTGTCATTACTCCATCCTGGTAAATGGAAAGGTAGTGGTGGATCACCTCCCAGCTATTAGGGGAATTAGACAAGGGGGCCCCCTCTCTCCATTTCTTTTCACCTTGATCGCTGAAGTGTTGGGGAGGCTAATTGAGAAATCAGATTCAAGAAGTCTTGTGAGGGGATGGAGAGTTGGAAAAGAAAACATTCCTATCACCCACTTACAGTTCATTGATGATACAATTATGTTCTGTGAGGGGAAGGATGTGAGATGGGCCGAAAACTTGAAGTTGGTGATTCAAGTGTTTGAAGAAATGTCAAATATCGATAAGAGTTGTTTGGTGGGGATCAATATGGAAGAGAGAGCTATATTGGAGAAGGTTGAAGCTTTGGGTTGTACGGTGTCTCAATGGCCGTTGAACTATTTGGGGATGCCCTTGGGGGATAACCCGAGGAAAGAGAGCTTTTGCAGCCCCGTAATTGATAGATTTGCTAAGAAGTTGGCCTCTTGGAAGAAGAATTATTTTATCTCTGGGTGGTAGAATTGCTTTGATTAAGTTTACACTAGCTAGTTTGTCTGTGTATTACTTATCGGTTTTTAGGATCCTAGTGAAGATAAGTAGGAATTTGGAGAAGTTGATGAGAGACTTCTTGTGGGAACCAGGGGAGGAGAGGAAGGATCACAGGGTGAATTGGGAACTAGTCTCTAGGAGTAGGGCTGACAGAAGGTTAGGTTTTGGTAACATTCAAAGGAAAAATTAAGCCTTGTTGGGGAAATGGTTATGGAGGTTGGGAGGTGAGGGGAATAAACTGTGGACGAGGGTAATTTTAAGTATTCATGGTCAAGCAGATGATGGCTAGGACATTGGGACTTTGGCAAGGTCTGTTGGTGCCTCTCCTTGGAAATCTATACATGCCATTCTTCCTTCCTTTCTGCAGCACATCATGTATGACCTTTGCTCTGGGAATCAGATAAAGTTTTGGGAGCACATTTGGGTGGGTGAGATACCTTTGAAAGATCAATTCCCTTCCTTGTTTTCACTCTCTTGGTTTAAGGGCAAGGTTGTGTCCAGTTTTATAATTCCTTCTCAGTCTAATTTTGGGTTTGATTGGGATCTGAGGCTTAGAAGAGGCTTAAGGGATGTACAGGTTGAAAATGTCATGAGTCTAGTTCAGATCTTAAATTGGGTGGTGTTGGATCCCATTGAGAGGGATAAGAGATTGTGGACCCTAACTCCCACTGGAACCTTCTCTTGTGCCTCTTTCTTCAAGTCCCTATCTAGTCCATTTGCACAAAACTTTCCAGTTAAGGATGTTTGGGGTGAGCTGATTCCTCCAAGGATTGGAGCCTTTTGTTGAGGAGCCTTCCTCAGAAGATGTAATACTTGTGACGTACACATACTCCAAAGAAAAAGGCCTTTTTGGTGCTTGTCTCCAAATTGGTGCATTCTTTGCAAGGCTAATGGTGAAAGCTCCCACCACTTATTAGTTTCTTGCCCCTTTGCTACTGATCTTTGGAAAGGGTTTCTTTCCTCTTTTGGTTGTAGGTGGACACCACTGCCAAACATTCAAAGTTTGTTTAGCCCCTCATTCTTTGGTTGGCCAAACAAAAGGGGAAGGATAAATGTAGAGATGTGTTAGGGTTGTTGTTTGTTGGACTCTTTGGGAGGAAAGGAACACCAGAATTTTCTCTGAAGTTGAAAAAAGTAAAGAATGCCTTAATGAAGTAGTAACAGTGAGGGTGGTACATTGACTGAAATCCTTGGACCTATTTGTTGATATTTCTACGAATATGTTGCTGAATATACAAAAGTTAATCATTGAAGGGGACTCAAAGCTGGTATTAAGTTGGTTACAAGAAGGTAGTGGACTTTGGAAATATGCTAATGAGAGGAAGGAGATTAAGTAGCTAACTAGAGGACTGGAAATCAAGTTTCAGTGGGTCAAGAGAACAGCAAATGCAATTGCTTATGCTTTGGCAAAGCAGGGGGTGGGAAGGGATCAAATGTTTTGGGCTGTTCTGTAACATTTTCTTTTTTGTTATCTTCCTAGAGAGAGTTAAGCTTGTTTATCTCTCTTTGGAGTGTTGTAACTAAATTCTTTTAATCTAATGAATTCTAGTTATTGATCAAAAGAAAATTTATCTCCAATTTGTGAAGTCCAAAGACAAAAAGGAAAAAAACTGGAAATGGCAAGAACTTTTGCATAAAAGAACTTCATAGACAAAAATAACATAATAAGGAAGTAAAATTTCTCTACCTTGTGTAAAGTTCATTGCAAGAGAATCGCTTGCTAACAACTAAATTTTGAGCAAGGACCTCTTCGTCCTCACTTTCTGTGTCCTCTGTTTCATTATCAGAAATACGCATGACAAAAGCCGAGGGTCCCTTGTTAGTTTCCTTGGCATTGGGATCTTCCCTGAGAAGATGGTAGAATAGCAGTGAATACAGAAAGTAATCTACCAAGTAAAAAAATATACAGGAAAAAGTATCACAAATATATTAGCACTTGTTTTTCTACCAAAAGAACAAGCAAAAAATTGCTTTTTTGGCCAAGAGGGTGGGGGTATCAATAAATCCCACTTGCAATAACATGTGAGTGATAAGGACCAGACATGGAATAAGTACCGAATTCTTGTTTTGATAAAATGTTCGGGAACAACAGAAGAGGGATTGAGCTTCAACTCTAATGATTTCAACTCTGATATAAGCCCCTCTGGACTCCAATCCGGTTGGGGATCCACAGTTACCCCATTAATACTTTTGGGATAATGCAATTCCAATTTAACAGCTCCCCTGCATCAAAAAAAAAAAAAGTGTTGAAGCAGACAAAGAAACATAAAACAAAGGGGCTACAAAATTCAACTTAACAATATTAAGATGTCAAGAACGAATGAACAGAATTAAGTTAAAAAGAAAGGCAATAAAAAAGAGCAATTACACACATTTTCGATAATACGGCTACAGGATTCAATTTTAAAAGGTGTATTTAGAAACCCAAGTCTCAGGTATGAGGCGTTCCTTGAAGATTCAGCCAATTGTCCCTACTTTGACTTCTTTGAACAAGTAAATTTGTGGAAGGAAAACATTAAAAACCCTGGTTCTGTTGCCGGGACGCCAGAAAACTCGATACCTGAGGGCAAGAGAAAACAATATATACAGATCAGAGAGAGAGAGAGAGAAAAAGTAGTTCAACAATGAGTTAAGAATACATGAAATAAGACTTACCGAAAATTAAGGCTACTGTCAAATCAAGCCCAATCCTGGCATTTACTGCAACCCCATATATCACAACTTGCAAGAAATATACATGGGGCTTCTATCATGACCTGCACCAAAACAAGAATATTCGGTGAAAACATAGAGATTAATCAGAAGTTTTGTTTAGGAAATATTTCTTATTAATCTTACTATAAGCACATAATTCCTTTACCAAAGATACATGGCAAGCTCCTATAGTTCCAGAAGGGAATCCCTAAATCTTTGAGGAAAGCTTACCAAAAATAGGTGAACTTGTAGTAGTTAAGTGCAATCCTAAGATGGGGTGTTGTCCATTGAGATTGATGCATTATGCCATTACCTAAATGAATGATGAACTTAGTTGCACTTGAGCTAGCTTTGGTGGGGTGGGAAGTCAGAAACCTTTTTTCTTTTGGTAATAGTGAGAAAAATAGAAAAGGTTAAGTTCAACAAATGGACAATTTAACAAAAACCGAAAGACTAAAAAAAATAGATGACAATTTAACAGACTTAACTCGTTTACTGGCATAGAAAGCCTGAGACTCTTCTTCTTCTTCTTCAACTTGAAAGGAAAAGGGGAAAAAAAAGACTGATAAGTTACCAGAAGGCAACTGTGAGTGTCGGAAAATGGCTCACTTGGGGCTGAGTTGGAGTCACCACCCATCATTGGGAACGAATTTGGAGGGATGGGCCTCCCGGGTTTTTCCACTTAAAATCATTTTGGCTTTTTAGTGACTCCACATATAAGGTGCCAATCTTACCAGCTCGGGTATGATTTGGATGGGAGAAGGAAGGGTTTAGGCACCCCTCTCCTGTGTCCGATAGATGGGGCCTACACGGGTATTCCAAGGCTAAGTTTGGCATGAAATTGAGGTCAAATACCATTCTGAATACAGCAGTTTACACTTCCATTATTTGTGAAGGATAAAAAAGAAGCCTACCTGTAACCATTAAAAGACGAGCAAAAGCTTGTTTAATAGCTATAGCCCAAGCTGAAATCAATGGCCATCAAATACATGAGATTAAATGAAGATAAAAAAAGGAGGAAAAAAACTGATCAACATTTATCTCTCACACAATTCCAATGAAAAAGCAGGCAAAATGATAATGACAAGGGAACTAATGAGTTGAAGATCAAGGACCCTAGATCGCACAACAAAGTAAGAATCGAAGCTTAACTAATCCTAACCACTGAATTTATGATTGGATAAGCATAACAATAGGATAAACGATTGTCGATATACTAAGACGTCTAACTAATTAAAACACAACTTTCTTATCAGTTTAAACAGCACATCTTGAAATGATATGAAAATAGATCCCAATGCCGGTATGCTGAAATGCGATAGAACCAAGTGGACAATTACAGAACAAGAAAAGCAGAAATGCAATCACATCTTATTGATTTGATAATATCAGGAGTTAAAAGTATATGAAAGTACAAGAAAATAAACAAGGAGACAGCAGCACATAGTAATGTGAAACCAGATAAACATCAAAAATGGCAGCACATGCAAATAAAACCAATCTCACTATGCGCATTTAATCAAATCTCCTAGATTGTAGTGGAGTAGTTCAACAGGAACAAAGTGAAACGCTAACCTGAACTCCACTTATTCCTATTTAGCGATGAAAACAAAAACAAAAAAAAGGAAGAAAACAAAGAAGAGAAACAAAAGGCCTATAACAGATAAGTTGATCTTTAACACAATATTGGTGGTGGGTGTGAGCATCAGAAAACGGCTCACTTGGGCTGATTTGGACTCGCCACCCATCAATCAAGTGAAATAGAGGTGATGGGACCTCCAAGAATTATGCCAAAAAATCATTTTTGGTTTCATAGTGACTCCAAGGCTCGAGGCACCAGCTAACCAGTCCGGGTAAGACTCATATGAGAGAGAGGAAGGGGTTAGGCACCCCTCTCCTGGGTCCAAAAGGCGGGGGGTCCACAAGGGACTCTAAGAGTAAATATAAGCAATTAATCAGCATCAAACAAGATCCTAAATTATTTTACTCGACAATGAGAAAATAAAATAAAATAAAAGATAATTAATGACCAACTACTGCGGTAGAGGATCTAACATTTTGATTATTATTTAACATGCAGAACACCTAAGAAGCAGTTCCATTACTCGGCTATAACACAATTGATTAATAATGAAAAGGAAATAAAATAAGATAAAAAGGCATCTGAAAATTAAAAAGAAAAAAGAAAAAAAAAAGATCCTAAACATCTAGCTGATCGGATTTCTGTTAAAAGGAAAGATAAACATGCTATTTGTGTTAAGATTAAAAGAAAAAAGAAAAGAAAATCATGCTAATTGGTTCGGGAAACAAAGGTTGACAGAGGATTGGATGGACTGATCCTATTCTTGCAGCTTTGATATTAGAAGGAAAGATAAATAAAACAGGATTTAATAAACCAGTTGTTCTAGCAGGTATTATCAAGACCGGATGAAACTAAAGGTCAAGTTACCATTCCATCAACTCAAAAGGTCAAGCTAATTACAGTGAAAAAAATAATTGAATAAACCAGAGGCTTTTCATGAAAAAGAAATAAGAATCTAGCCTACACAAATCAACCATTGACTGAGACAATTGGATCTAACACCAGAAGAAAGTGTAATCTAAGAAATCATCAGTAGCAAAGAAAAATTAATCACAGAGAAGAAAACTTAACAACAGAGAAAAATTATGACAGAGTTGGGAAGGGGACGAGAGCTTACAGGTCCGTCGACTCTCTTCCCCCCTCCCTCAACCTCCGATTAAAGCCGGATACAGGGAAATAAAATAAAGATAAACCAAAAAAAAAACTAACTACAGAGGGGAGGGGAGTTACCTGACTGTGTCTGAACCCAAAATCGATCAACAGAACAAAGGGAGGGAGCTTCGGCTGAGCTTCCGGTGAGCGTCACTCGTCTTCGAATTTCACGGAGATTGATCAGGATGTTAATGGAGCTAAGAGGGAGGTTCAGTAATGAACTTCGCCAACTGGTCGAGGATGGGAGCTCAGGCGACCATTGTTGCGTCCGGATCTACTCCACGGACGATGAATACAGCAGTACAGATGAGCTTCAAGTCTACTTCGGCTTTGGATAGTTAGCACTCGAACAGATATGGCTCCGGAGGAGAACAACCTATAGACTCATGGGAGCAATACGCAATGCCGGGTTGAGTTTCTTTGACCGGCGAGATCTCTGTGGCCGCTGCGTCGAATTCTTCTATCCGAACGGGGAAACTAAAGAGGAAAGGGTCGATGGAGTGGGAGAGTTGGAAAATGATGAAAGGTTAAGAGGGAATGATGAGGGATATAGTGAGGTCGAGGATCAGTTGGATTTTTTCCAGGAGATAGGATGAATTGAACGAGAATAACAGAAGAGTTTCGCCACTGCAACTCCTCTCTTGTTCGTCGAAAGAGATGGTAAATAGTGGAGGAGAGAGGGAGAAAGAGAAATATGGGAGAATAGAATAGAGAGGAGGAAAGAAGAAGAGGAGAAAATGACTGGGGAAGGGTTACACACCACCGCTGTGTGACGGTTCAGCCACCATCAGCGCCATAAGCACGCATCTAATTAGTATGTAACATGTTCAGTATATGATTTTGTCACTCCCCAAAAAGATTAACGTACTGTTTGTGCTTACCACTAACATGCGAGAGGAGATCCAGGAAGGGATCTCACGGGTTTATAATGAGGACAAGCCTAGAGGTAGCTCTCCTAAAGACAAAAGCACCAGCTCAAAGCATAGCAAGCGTGACAAGTCAGTTGACAAGCTTGCGACCATGGACAAGTGCATCATGTACTGTGAAGCAGTGGTTGGTGAAACTCGTGACCGTGTGGACGAGCTTCAACTCAACCTTGAGACCGTAGCATCGGTCATGGAAAGATTGGAGGATCATTCCAGTCCGGTGACAGCTCCAACAGGCCAGACAA
>NW_010729079.1:2520830-2540209 GCF_000365185.1 Nelumbo nucifera
TTAAACACGAGATCCCTTCGACACTGTATTGTGTGCTTGTGCTTACCACTGATTAATGCAATACAAGTTGCCTTTTGTCTAATTTGTGTGCACTCTTGTTTCCTTTTGTGTGTTGTTGCTTGCATTTGTAGGCTTTCTTGACCCCATCGAGCGCCGCACGGGGCCCCATCGATTAGCCCCGTGACAGCTGTTCGAGAGTTGGAAGACGATGAACAGTATCGGGCTCGAACAGTAGCGGTATTCGGTGAACATGGGGAAAGTTTGGTTTAAATTTAGTGCTAAGGGTAGTTTGGCAAATTTAGGGTTTTCTGGCTTAATGGTGGGAATTTTGGGTAAAAAAAATGAAAGGCGGAGATGAATCTGAATATACAGTGATTTTGTATGTGCAGACGAGTGAGTTTAGCGAAATAGAATCGTTTTCTATGAGTGGAAAAACAAGGGTAGTTTTTGGCCGCATATTGGCAAGGTGAGGTTATTTGGCATTCTCGATTGATTGGTAGAATTAGATTTGTGCAACTAGATCCAGATCAAGAGATCTATTGGGATAGTTAATTTGGTCAATATGAAGCTTCGAAACAAAAACTTTGTGTGATGGAGGAGCAAATAAAGGTATTTTTTGTTGAGATTCTATAGGGCAATGTTTTTTTGGCTTTTTGGATCAATTGGTAGGATTAGATTGGCCCAATTATGACTGGATTATGCAAATCTGGATGGTTAGTGATTCGGTCAATCTAGAGTTTTAAAACAAAATCTTTGTGATGAAAGGGTAAAAAAGGGTATTTTGATGTTAAATTTTATAGGTAGGGATTTTAGGTTTGTATGAGATATGATGGTGATGTTTGATTGGTCAAAGGAGTTGATGCAGCACAATCTGGGCACTCCTAGCTAGCTGAGAGTTGGCTCCTAGCAGTGATGGATGGCACCTGAGAGGAAGAAGAAGGTGAAGGGTTCCCTGGGAGCTCTCCCGGAGGGAATACTCCGATGGCTAAGTTAGAACTCTAGGAAAAACTCAAAGAAGACACAGAGAGTTAAGAGTGCTGAAAGTGCTAGCTTCAATACCTTCTCTTCGTGAGGGTTGGCAAGTGCAGGCTGCTGCTATAGACTGCTACTGCAAGGTATGGACTTCGACAGGCATGCCATGCTTTTTTAGAGACGGCAGGCAGAACGCCGCCTGGCAAGGGATCTGAGCACTGCCACCGGATCCGGTAGGTACGGATGTCAGGCAGATCTCCCTGCAGTCTACCGAGCTACCGTACACCGAACTACCTGGGGTAGATTTGTCTTGCACCGAGGTGCCCGCATTGGAGGCGAGCCTTGAGTAAGTTCGAACAGGAATCTCTACGGTGCTGCCCCGAGGTGTTTCTCCCTCGAGACACTTAGCCAAAGGCCAGGGTGCTCCCTTCTTAGGAAGGAAGAGCTCAGGCCCTGAGAGGAGTTCGGGATCTCCCACACTTGGTGGGAGTCAAGGTTGGCCGGGCGCTAGTCCCCGGTGAGTCGCTTAACCCACCGAGCGGCCGATGTTGGACTCGACGGGTCCCTCCCGTCGAGTCACGGTTGTGTTGTTAGGCTGAGTTGTTCGTCGAGCCAGGTCACGCACACGTGTCCCTGTGCTACGAGGTCGGGCCAAATTACCCTTCATCAGGAGTCAAAGATCATGGGATTTTGGGTTAACAAAAGGGGTCAATAGAATATTGGGTTGGTGAAGGGGTAAACAGGGGAGTTTTGAATTTAAAATTTATGGGCAGATACTTGGGTATGTCTGGAGTTCAATGGTATGGTTTTGACTGGTTCCAAGTTGTAAGGATTAAAGTGATCTAGGTCATAGGTATTTTTGGCTAACGACAAGGCTTGGAATGGATTTTTGGCTTGATCAAGAGGGAAATAAAGGAATTTAGAGTTGAAATTTTATGAGTATATACTTTGGGATGTTTACATATAGATGGTAATGGATGATTTGATGGCCGCGATGTAATTAGGGCTAATGGATGCCATTGGGTTGGGATCAAGTACGTTCAATTGTGGGTTTAGAAGCTTTTGAGATAAATTATTATTATTTTTTTATTTCAAGAGAACTGAAAAGGTTTGATTAGGTATTCGAAATAAGTTTGGGGTTTAGGCAGTAGAGCGGGCAAAAAATATGTGCTAGAGGAAGTTTAACTTTCACCATGCACCTTCAAGATGAAGTGAGCGCCACCAACAATAGGTGATAAAATACATAGGATTCACAGGAAATACTCTTTGATGTATATTGAAGTGACTATGCTCTCCTTAAAATGGATTGGAATGAAATAACAAGGCCAAACTTCATATGATGGCGTGAACACTATAGGTTGAGGTAGTCTATGGCATGAGAAGTCTCAATCTACATCGATCACGTACAATTGTCCGGAGATAGATTAGAATTCTAAGACTTCGAATTAGTCCTCGCTGCAGTTGTGAGCGAGATAGAGTGTTTGCATATACGGTGAACTGGTCAAAGATTGCAGACGTCAACCCATTGGGAGTTTACGTAAGCAATAATAGGGACAATGGCCCTTCAGTTTACAATAGGAACTAGATTCGCTTGAACCAATCAAAGTTGGTTGAGACAAGGGGTAAGGAGAAAAACGAAATTGCACCACGATACTACCACTGCTGGAAATTGAGACTTTCAGTTTACACTAGGATACTGCCACTGTCGGAAATTACAGCAGCAGGGGAAAGGAGAAAAACGAAACAAGATGGTGGTTGCAACGAAGAGAAGAAGAAAGTGGTGGTAGAGAAGAATAAAGAGAGATATATAAAGAAAATGAGAGAAATAAAGAAGGGAAAAGAAATCAGAGGGAAGGTTAACGTCGTTGGTTCGTTATGTCCAAAGTGATGATGAATAGTGCACTCCCTCTAATGGAAAAGTTTGGGTTGGGTTTTGTATTAGGGCATAAGGGTGGTTTCATAATTTTGTGCAGAATAGGGGTATTTTGGCCAATTCAATTAGAAGGGTAAACACTTTTTTTTTTTACATGATTTGATAGGATAGGGCTTTTGAGCATTCCATTAATAGGGCCAAATCGGCCCAATGGTGCTCGGATAAAGGGGATTTGAGGTACAATAATTCTCGTTCACATAAAAACACATAATAGAATCTTAATTTGATGGTGTGAAAATGGAGGAATCTTAAATTAAAATTTAATAGGATTATGTTTCTAAGGGATCTGGATGAATTGGCAAGGTTTTATCAGTTCAAATATGTTCAAATTATGAGAATTTGGGATTCACACATTCTGATTTATGATAAAGCTTGAAGTAGAATCTTGGGCTAAAATTTAATAGTTGAGGGTTCTAGATGAATTTGTGAGGTTTGATTGGTTTAACTGTCCAAGTGTATTCAAAATAGGGGAATTCATGGTATGGGTGATTCGACCAATGAAAAGCCTTTGAATAAAATCTTGGTTTGCTAGAAGGATAATTGGGGAAAAATTGTAAGCTGGAATTTGATAGGTAGTTCAATTGGAAGGTTTATGAATGCATTGGTAGGGTTTGGATGTCTTAGGATGTGTGTCGTAATACAAATATTGAATTTGGATAATTGCAACCAATGAAAGAGCTCAATCTAGAATATTGATTTGATGGATAGGTAGATGGGAGAGTCTTAGGCTAAAACTTGACAGAGTGGTATGATTTTGAATTACAAGGTTAGTGGAAAGGTTTGATCATGTTAGGGACATGTAGATCATAAGTCTTAGGCTCGAGAAGTATTACATTGTCAAAATCGTTAAAATGAAATCTTTGATGGATGAATGGAAGAATCAAGGAATTTAAGGCTGAGATTTGGTATGGTTGCTTAAAAGTTTTGTTTCATGTGATTGAATCTAATTGTGTAACAAATGTGGTGATATGGTACCACTGTAATCATCGGAGGGGAATGATGTAGATTTAATGGTGAATTTAAGGTTATTTGAAATGTAAGGAATGAATAGGATAGGGGATTAAACAAAAATCGGGCGATAATAATAATGAATTTGAATTATTTGATATAATCCATGTGTACGATTAATTCAACAATCAAACTTCATAATTAATGATTTTTTGCTAAAAATAGGAATGGAAACAGAATCCAATTCCATAGTTTACAACAAGGTTTTGAAAAATATGCTAATTGCTAAAGGCGAAAGGCAGAAGAAGAGACAAAATAAAAATGACGTATATGCTGATAGTGGCACATGCAAGTGGAACTATGGAAGTGCGTGGGGCATGCGATCCGTTCACAACAAGAACTCTCTCAGCACACTTCCAACATGATCGGTGTTCGCAAATCTCACCATAAAATTGGAATTCAACACACCATAGGGTTGGGACCCATCATGCATGCGATGTGTGGATACAAATGATGTTGAAACGTGCTAGAACAACAGTTTTTTGTTATGGCAGTGTTCTCTTTATATAAATCCTATTTTCAATGTTTTGTTTTAATTTATAATCTTCCATGCCTAAATGAAATAACTATCTTGCCTAATTAGGTGAATATGTTTATAACATCAAACTAAATTTATTTGTACCAGCACAAAAATAAGTTTAGTTGTAATCTATTTATTGCTTTTGGGATATATTTTATTTCTTTCGTGGCTAATTTTATATTTACTTTTTATATAATTTGTAATATGATTCCTACATTTTTGAAATATTTTTTTGTACATTTATAACATTTTCCACTTTGATTTTTTTTTAATATCTCTCAATGGCTGAGAGGTGTTAACACTAGCATGCCCCTGTGCGATGTACGAGGGAATCCTATATCGTATAAAATGAAAGGAGGAAACAATAGAAAAAATGAAAAATATAAAAAAAAATAATGTTATTGTTCTATTAATATTTTACGGTAAAAATGGTTCAGCATTCAGGTATGTCTCTCCTACTCTTTCTCGACATTGTAAACCCCTCATTAAAAAAAAAAAAGATTGAAATATGAAGATTGTAATGCAAGTGTCTTGTTTAAACTACTTTACACTGATTTGTGCCAGGAATTTAAAATGTCCTCTCAATTGGTTGTTTCATGTAGTTGGATTTTTGTTGTTAAATGTTGGGGTGTGTATGTGTGTGTGTTTGATGTATTTTAGATTCTAATGCTCTAAGTTGTCATTTACAACTAATGCCTTGGTTGAGGTGCTCACACCATGCTCACAGCCACTTGTAGTTGTATATTGGGAATATCACCCTATAAATAAAAATATACAAGTATGGAGATATTCCCAATATACAATTGTAAATGACTGTGAATATGGTGTGAGCATAGTCTTGTGAGGATTAAACACTGTTTTCAAAATCGGATCGGACTGAATGGTCGAACCGGAAAAATCGAGAACCGGTCACCTGATTGGTTTCGTTTTCCTCCAAAATCGTTTTTTCCCCCAAAACCATTGATTTTGGTCAGCAAACCGCTGAACCAATCGGTTAACCGTTCGAACGGTTTTGACCGTTTTTCAATTTTTTATTTTTTTTATTTTTTTGTCAGAACAGGCCGGTCGTTCAGGTCAAACAGTCGAACCGTTTGAGCCGATAACCGGACCCCTGACCGATTCGATCACTGATTCATTTTTAAAAACCATGGCATTAAATTCGAATTTGCTATCTTTATCAACATATTTATTTTCTTTTGAACATCAAAAAGGAAACCTTAAGACTTGAACCATCCCATATATATATATATATATGAATTTATGATTTATCTCATTTCTTTCATTTGATCTTCAATAGCCATATACAAAGGAACATTTCTTGTCCAGTTTCTCCTATTAGATGCCCGCTTATACATTCAAAGTCACAAAGGATGTCTTCTTGGCTAATATCCAGCGAATCGCAATTTGATGGGGGCGGGGTTGGGTTTTGCATGCTCTGTCCCTATACCTAGGAATGCCCGCTTATATATTCAAGGTCACAAAGGATGTCTCCTCCGCTAATATCCAGCCCTCATCCCTATAAATGACAATTTGGCAGGGCGGGGTTGGGTTTTGCATGGTCAGTCCCCAATTCTAAACTCAAATTCCTCCACCCATCCTCACCCCAAATGCGATCAGGGTTAGAAATTCCAACCCCATCCTCGTTTTACAGGAAATAGGGATCCTGAATTTGCCCCGATCATTTTTATTTGTATAGTTACAAATTTATTATTTTTTTAAGCCTACTTACAACATATGATATAGTCAATACTGATTCGGGGCTGGGGCTGGGGTTGGGCGGGATACACAAATATCATCCCTATCTCGTCCCTTCCCCGATCACTAAAGTCTTGGATTTCTTCAAGTTCAAAACCTGCCCTAAACTTTAATTAATGATTAAAAAATTGCTCCTACCGGGGCAGGGCGGGGAGAGCCCGGTGGGGATGGATCAATTTTTCATTATCTACTGATCTACCCATACCATGCATGGTTCATCCACACTTCTCACTGATAGAAATATTGCCATCCCATTTTGTCATATGAAGCAATCAACTTAATGTGGAAATGGTGTTATCTCAAACAGTACGCATGTCAATGGTTCCACCACTTATTGTGACCCCAGGCAAGATCTATTTTGAGGTTATGTTAATATTCATCTCTAACAATAATTAATTTTTATTACTATTTGTTTTTAATTAAAAAACAATTTGAAATAAAAATAAAAATATCATAAATTTAATTATCATTATTATTATTTAAATTAAATACAATTTAAAATACATAACATGTAATTACTGTTAATATTGAAAATCTTTGACGTCTCTTTCCAATTAGAGCATCTCTGCGGTCTGATCCCCATTTCCTTGCTAGCATAGGAAATTTGTAGTTCTTTCGTACAGGTTCTTTTGTGTAATGGGTCGACTAATGCATTTAATTTATCTTCTTGACCCGAAAATTGCTACAGTGTTTACTCAAAAATAAGAACACAATAGCTTAACTTATGGCATTCCGGAAGTTCTACAAGTGCATCTTTTGTTAGAACTTCTCCTGCAACTTAATGAAACCTTTTGGAAATCAAAGAAACAGGAAGAGAAATATGAAGGCAAGCTTTATTGCAACTTGAATTGGGTGAGTGATGTGTTTTTAGATTGGTAGGGGCAAGGGGAAAAAGGGTATGTGATTAGAGAATAATAACGACGAACTAAAGAGAGAGCTGGGATAGGAATGAAAGTTTACAAAAGAAACTGAACTGTTGTTTGGCTAGTTTCTTAATACATCACAATTTTTAATCGTGATAGAATGTGAAACTACAAAATCGAGGTGAGAGAGACAAGGATTTTAGGAATGTTTTTAACAAGGAGGCATAATGCTTTTAGTATACTAACCAATTATATTGTTTTTCTCATTTGATTAATGCTCAATTACGTGGAATTAAAAAAATAAATTTTCAAAAATTTGTAAAAATAAGAATGGGAATTTTGGAGCAAATTTTGAAAGTGATTTAGGTGAGACATGGACTGATTCACTTTATACATGTAGTATATATTTTCTTTTGAGAAAAATAGCATATATTTTACTACTTGGGATTCATGCAATGCACGAGATTTGTTATAAGTGGTGTCAGTGATTATTTAACAATGTTTAAAAATTGACTTGGAGGCTGAACTGTTTTTACTAGTTAGTTATTTGTTTCAAGTAGGGTTGTCAATGGGTCGGGTCTACCCGATAGACCCAAGCCGCTCAAACTGTTTATAACGGTTTTGGTTCTATGATTCATTTGACAAGTCAGTTATGGTTTTATTTTGTGTCCGGGTTATTATTGGTTCATAACCTAATTACCTATTATATTCCAATTGTTTACAGTTTTTATTATTATTATCTATCTATCTATCTATCTATCTATCTATCTATCTATCTATCTATCTATCTATATATTAAAACAAAGTGGTTAAGAAATTTTCTTCTTTTTTTGAATTTTTTATTTTTTTATTCCATGTCATTTTTTTGAAACAACCAATGAGATGCACTTTCCCAATAACCAAAATAATCTCTTCTCCTAAAATTTCTCCTAAACTACCTCTCCCACTATCATTCACTTTCTCCAAAATTATCTATAATTCCTATTTATCTTCTAAATTATCTCTAATTCCTATTTATCTCCAAAATTATCTCTAATTTAGTAGATAGTTTCTCTCCTAAATTATCTGTAATTCCTATTTATCCTCTCCCCTACTTTTTATCTATATTTATCCAAAGAAAGTTTAACTCTATTTAAATAACTAAATATTTTAAAAAACAAAATATTTAACATAACTAGATTTTAAATAGTTACAATAAAGAACTTATGTAATAAATTA
This sequence comes from Nelumbo nucifera, assembly GCF_000365185.1. The sequence continues at coordinate 2,529,100 of NW_010729079.1, forward strand.
AAAAAATCTAAAAGGTAGAAAAATAATTATAACATAATATTGAAATTAATAATAATTTAATATTTTTACATAATATTGTAAATAATGAATTTTACTTATATCAAGTAATAATTCAAGAAAATAACTTTAAAAACATTAATATTTATTAATAATAATTTTAAGTTCTTAATCTATATTTATTATATAATTATATATACTAAAATTAATATTTATTGTTTTTTGTGATAAGTATACTTTCAATGATTATGTATAATTTTTTTGTTTTGTTATTTAACAGAAAACTTTTAATAATTATTGGAGATTAAATTACTATTATTGAAAATTTTAAATTTAATTTATTGTAATTATTGTATTTTTGTTATAAGTTATTGATTAATATTTATTAAAGATTAAATTATTATTTAAGATTATACTATTTATTGACTAGGCTAATATATTTTTAGTACTTATTGTATTTTTAAAATTTTTGTAATTATTGTCTTTTTCATTATCAATATATTTTCAATAATTGTATATTTTCACTATAAATTTTCAATAATTATTAGAGATTAAACTATTGTTATTTATCAGAGATGAGACTATTAACTTAGCTGAAATTATGAGTGTTCATGAGTTGGTTCGATAAGATTGTAGGCTATTTGGCTAACCAAATTGACCTGGTCAGGTTAGGGAGTTGGTCAGTTGAAACTGACTAACCTTTTGTGAAAACCAACCCACTCAAGTTGTATTGATTTGGGGCGATTTTTTGGTTTGGTCAATCGGTTCAAAAGATTTAAACTTAAAAATTATAGTGCAATTATTAAAAAAAATTTTAAAATTAGATTTATGATATAAAACATTATAGACTAAGAAATATGAGAAATTTCCCACTTTTCTATATTAAAATTTATATTTAAAACATAAAATATTAATATATATACATGGTTAGGTCATTTGATTTTGGTCAGTTTACAAATGGCCAAAGTGAAATTAATCCAACTTGGTCGAATTGGGAAAATTTTGAACCAAAGGCAACCTAAAATACTAGAAAACCGACCAACTCGGGTCGAGTTAATCTGGTTGGCCGGTTTCATTAATTTGATGAATAAACCTAACTAAAATTAATTATTATTATTTTTGTATTATACAAATTTATTAAAAGTAGTATATAAAATATGAATAATTATTAATTATTTACAAAGTTGAAAATATAAAGCAATTGTATACTCTTATGTGTTTCTATTAGGCTCATTTACTAGAACGCATCTTTAGGAATGGCAATTTTCCCCATCCTCAACAGGGACCCGACTTCCCCGACCCGATGGGGTCGAGGATAGGGATTATGGCGGGGGCAGGGACAGGGATTAATAAGAATTCTTGGTCGGGGTCGGTGTCAGGGTTGGGGATGGGGATTGTGGTCCCCACCCCGCCCCGACCCTGACTATATCTATCTATCAATCTCTCTCTCTCTCTATATATATAATGTTATTTATATTAAATATACTACTATATTATTTATTATATATATATATATCAAAACATATTTAAAACATTATTTATAATTCAAAAATTTTATTTACTTTAAATAAAATTAATTAAAAAATAGCATTATCTGAAAACATTTTGGGGATTTGGGTCCCCACGGGGAAACCATCCCCATCGGGGATCGGGGATGGGGGTTAATTTTAGAATCGGAGTCGGGGACGGGGAATATGATCCATGCCCTGTTGCCATTCCTACACACCTTATAGTTTTACATATTTACTTAAACATGCCTTATAGTTTTATTTTACTGAAACATCCCATATATTTTACAACTTATTTACTTAATCTACCTTTCATTAAGGAGTGCTTGTTTTGCCATTAAACCCATGTTTTTTTATTCCAAAAATACCCTTAATACACTTTTTTTTGTATAAAAAACAAAATTGACCAAATATAACCAACAGAGTGGTTGCCCGTGTCTTATTAAGGGCAAAAATGGCATTTTTATTTTTATTTTCTTTTGATTAAATTTATTTAAATGAACATTAGGGTCAACATTGTCATTCTCCACTACCATCTAATGGGTGATTGATCAAATCCATTGCAAATTATAAGTGGTGTTTTAGTAAGATGCTAACTATAGGGTAGATTTTAGTAAATCCATGAAACTATAAGGGGATATTTTAGTAAATGACCTTTTTTATTATTTAGCTTTCGCTTGATAAATCTCGTGCATCGCATGGGTCCCCACTAGTTATTATTATTATTATTATTATTATTATTATTATTATTATTATTATATGTAATGTAAGCATTTTACATGTCTAAAATTGTAATTATAGGCAAGGTTTAAATCTTAAAACCCTTAACCCTTTTCATTTTCTGATAGCACTTACTCTGTTCGGTTGTTCCTCATTAAAGATTGAATGAATAGAGGGGAAACTACATGCTCGTTGCTCAAGACTTTTCTCTCTGTTAGATCTCAGCTCAATCTTTCTCTTGTTCGAACTTCAGATATGAAGCTAGCAACTTGGCAAGTTGCGTGCTTTGTGCTCATTCTTGAGAGTTCAAACTTGAAAAGTGGAATCCCAATGACCAAAGCGTGATGTATGAAGGTGAAGTTATGTTTTTTTGTTCCATTTTGAAAACTTTCTGAAGCATCAAAACGGCTAAAGCATGGTTTTTGTTTCATTTTCTCTTATTCGTCTTCTGCAGTGGTGGTGGTGGTGAGATTCACCTCGAACTCTTATCGTTTGGAGCAGATGGATCGTGAATACAAAGCAAATCCTTCCGATGAAGAGTGGGAAGTGGCATTAATTAGTAAAAAATGCTTAAAATTTTTTTACAATGCCACCAATAACTTCTCAGGGTTTAAATATCCAACCGCTATAGGGGTGCACATGGATCGGATAATGGCACTATCCGATCCGATATTCGATTATATTTGGTCAAATTCGGATCACCCCCTGATTGGATCTTCGGATTGGATCTTTGATCCGATTATAAATCGGATTGGATTCGGGTCATCCCTATCTGATCCCATGTGTTTATATATATATATATAGGTGGTAGAATAATTAATTTAAGACGTGGTTGCCTTCTTCTTGACATATTGTCAAAGCCTTGATATGTGGACAAGACTGGTTTCTAGACTTAGATATTAGTAAATAAAGAAACATTGTTTCTTTGACTTCAGATTTATTTGATGGATATACTAAATCCTTTCAATGTTTATTTTTATTAGAAAATACTACTCCAGAAAACAATACTTGATGGAGTTTAAGAGTTTTGATCATCATGAAATGGTAAGAAAAATTAACACAAACCAAGTGCTTTTTTCTTTCATTATAATTACATGTATACAAGTATGTTTTGATTATTTTTTCTTATAGGAGTGGAAGCTTGGACTAAAAGATTGGAAATGGAAAAAGTGCAATTGGATTTATTTTGGAGTTTTGGACTTGGTTGGTGGATTTGGAGTTGTCTTTTAAGTATTGCATATTTTGTAGAATCTTAAACTTTTGGAGATTTTGTAATTTTTTTTTGTTCAGATCGGACTAATGGAGTTGTTTTATTGACACTTGAGAAATTTAGTGGTTTTGAACTTTTGATGGTTTAACGGATTGTAGACTTATGGTTTAAAGGTTTAATGGATGATTGAGAATTTGTTAAAATTTTAATTCTTGAGGATTTAATGGATTGTCAATCAATCTTGAAGTATGTATGTCTAAGGGAGGATCCTTTAATGGTTTCAATTCTTGTAGTGGTTTTATGAATGATTTAATAGTTTAATAGATGTTTGAGGGAGGATTCATTAAAATTTTAATTCTTGAAGAATGCAGGTTTGCTTAGTTGTTTCCCATGAGCTTCAACTTAATTGCTATTATTTAGTTTTTAATAAGGTTAAACCGAAATTATACATTTATATGTAGGTTGTAATTATAAGATACTTTTTATAAACAAATCATTTAATGGTTATTTTATATGCATGTCAATTTGCTGTTTACAAATTGATTTTTAGCAAGATTAGTCACATCTACTCATAACAAGTTATTGAATAAAATGTTATTTTCTTATAAAAAATTATGGGTTTTAAGTATGTTTTTTTGTTTAATCGGATTCAATCGGGTTAGACCCGATTGTCTTGGTTACCCATTGGTTCGACATCAGTTTTAAAATAATAGAACCGATCCGATTTTGTTCAATTCCAGTACAATCGGTTTTAGCGATCGGTTCGGAATGCCATAGACAACCTAATCCAAGGGGTTCAATCGGAGTACTTAAATATGTAGAGCAAAATCTTGTATTTTGTATTATCTTGTATGTATTTTCACTATATATATTTGTATTTGTATTCTTTTCAACAGAGCCAAACAACAAAATCAATGGCAACACCATATTGGTTGAAATATTGAATTATTGCAACCTCAGGTTGAAGGGACAACCACATTAGCAAACCCGGTTGGTGTTGCAGCAGCGTTGATGGCAATGGCTTCTTTGGCGACAAATACTTTGACCCATCCCTCTGGATTAATGGGTTGACCCGGATGGCCACCATGTTTCGTGGCACAGCCAATGTTGTCGGTATGGGTTTAAGGAATGGGCTCAGAGGACCCGGGCAGAACGTGAATGAGTGGTACAGGTATACCCTGAATACTGTATTTGATATGAAAAGGGATATTAAGGGTGCAACTTTTGAGATTGGTACAGACCACAGAGTATGTGTTGCATAGATCTTTTTGTATTCAAAAGCGTATGGTTTAAGGTAAATTTGTATTTTGGTTCATTTTTGCTTGTATTTGGCAATTTTACATTTTTGCATTGATAAATGACAGATTAATGCATATTTACATTGATAATAAGACTTAAAAGTAAGTCAATAAAAAAGAAGTAAATTTGTATTTAAGTGGGCTTTTGATAAAAAAACATATTCTTTATTGAAATTGGTGTTTACATCTTTTACAAATAAAAGTATGTTTGTTAAGAAGGTAAATTTATCAATGCAAAACAAACCCAACATTACATCTTATATGAACCATTTTACACTCTATATATTTGCATATTTTTCAAACGCAGCCTTAATCTTTATCTTATTAGGTATATGCAAAAGGGAGCTGAAGTAGTGCACTTAGCAAACCCTAAGGCTGTGTTTGGAAATGATGCAAATAAGTGTGAATGCAAATTTGTAGAGAGTAAAATGGTTCATATAAATTGCAATGTTGGGTTAGTTTTGCACTAACAAATTTATCTTCTTACCAAACAGACTTTTGGATGCAAACACTAATTCCAATAAACCATATGTTTTTTTTTTTTTTATTAAAAGCCCATTTGAATGTAAATATGCATTGGTCTGTCATTTGTCAATGCATAAATGAAATGTTGCCAAACACAAGAAAAAATGAATCAGAGTCCAAATTAACCCTGACCCAGGATTTACACTCCATTTGCATCGTTCCAAACTCAGCCTAATGTTCTCGTTATACTTTCAGGGCTAAATTATGATAAAGATTTCACTTTTCTGGTTAATCAACCAGTTAATAACCTAACATTTACGGGGAAGCTAGTGTTTGAGCTTCACTGGTACGGGTTAATGGGAAGGCTTGGGAGAGGGGCAACCCGAACCAAGTTTGTACAACTGTTGTAGACAACTTTATGAGAAAAGGGGGGTTTGTGTTGGACCAAGGGTGGCCACTGTTTCCCAGTGAGTTTGGTGTGGACCAGAGGGGAAATAACGTAAATGGCAATAGGTTATTGAATTGCTTGTTTGGTGTTGCAGCTGAACTGGATTTTGATTGGGCCTTGTGGACACTAGTAGGGAGTTTATTACTTGAGTTGAGAGAAGGGAAGATAGGGATGGATGATACTTATGGTGTTTGGAGTTGGAAGTGGTGTAAGACCCGTAACTCAAACTTTATGGAGAGGATCTCCGTACTCCAATCTCCCTTCCAAGGTATGTTATTGCTTTCTTCCATATATAGTTACAATCCTTTGTTAGATTAGGAAGATCCAATGCCAATCCTATTTTGATTCTTTAATACTAAGTACTAATCACACCCAAATAGAAGGTAGAAACTAGAAATATAGGTTTGGGCCGTTTAAATGGATCAGTCATGGATCCTATTATATAGGCCCAAATTAAACTCAAGTAGACTTAGGATCCATTTGATCAATATCAGAACATGCAAATGGGTTAGAGGGGGATGTACATCATCCATTCAGAATTGGGCCCATACCTAGCCAAATTATCTGCTCTCCAAATGATCCGTCCCAATAAAATAATCAATATTCCTTTCTCCTTTTCTACTCTTCTTTCAGTACTTTGTGTCGTTTGAACAGAATGCAGGCCCAGGTCTTTCAGATGTGAGGCCATACAAAGTGATTTTCCATCCCTCAACTGGCCTTTGTGTCCTAAGGAAGTCTCTATTTGAGCCATTAAAGCTTGGATCATGTACTGAATCTGAAGCCTAGAGATATACACCACAGAAAAACCAAGTGTTGAAGGGCACATATACTTCTGCATACAAACTGATGAGACATGAGTTGGGCAAGCCATTCAAGCTTGGAATCTTCTGCAGCGATCCTAGTTCGAAACGGGGTTTGATATCAGACTCGAAGATGATTAGATGTCGACTATACTAACACCATTATCACTGCTCCCTGCAAATGCTTAAGCAGAGATGACAAGTATGGTCCTGCGAGTCAATGGTTCAAAATCGTTACTGATACTAGATGTTCAACGGCTACAAAATTTTCATTGTGGACCATGATGAGTCCATTTCTGAATTCGATTATGTAAGAAGAATTTCAACTGGAGAGAACAATTCATGGTTGGGGAAGCTGTACTCTGTATGGCAACTCATACCTGCAACTGAAGGCTTCCATAAATAATATAACGATTAAGGAAAAGAAGCGATAGTATTATAAAAGGGAAAATTTTCAACTAGTATCCTACACTTTGGTCTCGAATCTGACAATTCAGTAACATTCAAAATGTGTCAATCCAATACTTGCTGTTGACAGCCCGTTAACCAACCGTTAAATAGTGACATTTGAAAAGACACAATGTCTTGATGGTTAACATCAAGCACTGGATTGACATGTTTTAAAAGTTCAGACACTTATTTGTCACATTTTAATGTTTGAGGACCAAAATAACACTAGACCCAAATTACAGATACTAATCGAGAATTTTCATTACAAAATAATGAAAAACATTATTTAGTCCAGGAAAAGTTTATACAAAAGAGTTCATGAATAATGAATATCTTGATACCGTTCACTATTCAACAACAATTTAAACAATATAAACCAGGTTTACATATATTGAAATCAATTATTAATTTGGATCAATAATTTAACCAAAAAGTTAAAGATTGGATTGAGTTAGAGTTATTTGGAGCCCACGGTCAATGTGAAGGAGTTCACATCTGCCCCCACAGAATGCACCCAAAAACACCTTTATGCACATCTGAGCGTGCATTAATAACATCTCTCATATTTGTCATTGAAAATTATTTTTAATATATGGTTGAAATGTGCTATTGCCTGTAGAATGTTTTCGAGGCACATTCTGTGGGGGAATTCACATCTCCGCCCCACAATACATCCCTGCTGTAAATGAAAAATATCTCCCCATGATGACATCATTGATTCTAGTATCATCCCCTTGTGGGGTAGAGATGTGAATTCTTCTATGGGAGACAGGGGGACAGTCGGACAGATTTAAATTCAATGTGAATACAGAAAACTAACCTCACGTGATTTGATCCATCCAATCCAGACTCCGGATGACTGGACTAACGACCTGCATATGCTGGTGCATTTATTGAGTTCACATCTCTCGATGATGACATCACCAGTTTTGATACATCATGGGAAGATGTTTCAAATACACGGCGGGAATGTGCTTTGGGGCGGAGATGTGGTCTCGCATTTATCATGCGTCCAGCGAGCATTGTCCTGTGCTAGAGATTGTTACACGTGTAATATGTTAGTTCCATAACTAGTGAGTAGTGAGTGTAGTCCGATGAACGGTGGGTGATTCAAATATTTCAATTTCGCTCCTTCGAAGGACGCTCCTTCCTTGTAAAAGAAAAAACTAAAAAAGCAACTAGAACAGTGGGTGTGCCCAGCTGCATTGTAGTTTCTCGTGGACGGTGTGATGGTAAAGGCCCTACGACCGTGAACGTGGTAGATTGCCAAATGCCAATAATTGTGAACGCATGATTTACATGCTCTTTTCATTAATGGTGATGGTGATATTGGTTTTTTTTCATCCTCTCAAGGTCCAGGGAAAATCATCCCCAGTTTGTATATTTTCGCCTTTTTCTCAACGAAAATATTTTCGGGGTCAAATATGAAATATCTCTCCGAGTCCCTTCCCTGTGCATTTACCGTCACTATTTATACGAAAACAAATCAGAAGGTTGGAAAAAAAAAGTTGTCGCTGAAAGGTCGGAAGTGATAGCTGAATGTTTTGGTTTGAAACTTTGAATGAGAAGAGACTCAATTACAAACTAACAAACTTAGCTGACGTCTGCAACCGCTTGTCTGACCTGACGTCTATAAATAACGAACAATCCTCACTTCTCAGGATTACACCGGTTCTAAGCAAGAGCATTTCTTCATTTCTCAGGCAAAGTGCAAATTCAACATGAAGAAGCATTTGTTATTGCTTTTTCTGTCATTCGTAGTTCTCTCTCCGGATGTTTTGCTGCAAAATCAATATGGGAACGCCGCTGCTTTGCCACTTTACACCAATTCCCAGTGGATCGTCGATGAAAATGGGCAACGAGTGAAGTTGGCATGCGTAAATTGGATATCACACCTCCAACCTTTGTTGGCCGAGGGCCTCAACAGGCAACCCCTGGACACCATCTCGAAGACGATAGTATCTATGGGCTTCAACTGCGTTCGTTTTACGTGGCCTTTGTTCATGGCCACTAACGAGTCCTTGTATTCGTTAAATGTCCGACAATCATTTGAGAACCTTGGCCTCAACGAATCAATTGGTGCGATCCTTGTCAACAATCCATCTATGCTCAATCTCACTGTAATCCAAGCCTTTAAGGTGAAACTTTTTTCTTTCTATATGTCTGGGTTTATTGATCATTTTCTTTGTTTGGCACGGGTTAATTAATGAACTGGTGTGCAATCTTAGGCAGTGGTAGATAACCTTGGAGACAACAATGTGATGGTCATACTAGACAACCACATTAGCAAGCCTGGTTGGTGTTGCTCTAGGACGGATGGCAATGGCTTCTTCGGCGACACCTACTTCGATCCGGAACTCTGGATCAAGGGTCTAACTCAAATGGCCACTTGGTTCAATGGCACAACCAATGTGATCGGAATGAGCCTAAGGAATGAACTCCGAGGGTCCAGACAGAATGTGAGCGTTTGGTACAAGTACGTATATACTTAAGCGATCAACTGATATTAGTCCGTAGTACTGATGATTGTTTCGCATTCTATAGGAATATCGGAATTTGGAAAACTGATGATGATCTTCTTGATAAACTAGGTACATGCAGGCAGGAGCTGAAGCAATTCACAAGGCAAACCCACATGTCCTGACTATACTCTCCGGACTTGAGTTCGACCACGACTTGAGTTTCCTCCACTCCCGGCAGGTGAAACTATCGTATAGTCGGAAGCTAGTCTTCGAACTTCACTGGTATGCGTTCACGGACGGCCACGCTTGGGAGGAAGGTAATCCCAACGATGTTTGTGGAAGAATTGTGAATACACTCAAGAGTCAATCATTGTTTGTGTTGGACCAAGGGTACCCATTGTTTCTGAGTGAATTCGGGATCGATCTAAGGGGCGGTGATCCAAATGGCGACAGATTCTCCAATTGTTTCTTCGGCGTTGCAGCTGACTTGGATTTTGACTGGGCTTTGTGGGCATTTATGGGTAGTTATTATCTTAGGGAAGGGTATTATGCCTTGAATGAGGTCTATGCAGTTCTGGATTGGGATTGGGCTAAGCCCAGAAATACCACCTTCTTGAAAAGGGTTGCTGGTATCCAGTCTCCTTTCCGAGGTACGTATGTACATCTTAATTTTGTTAATTTATATAGTCTTCAAATTTCACTTGGGCCTTGAATTAATATAGGCAATTTTCTTTTAATTACCTGAACCTGACCCACCAACCAGTCCGGAGACTGATGATGGATGGTCCCTACTCCCTAATCCCTACTTAGAGATCATCATCATTCATCAACATCAAACAATAAAATTCAAACTAGTGTCTCTCAACCCAAGTGAAATTACTTTTTGATCTCCTTTTATTTCCACAAGATGCCATAACAATTAACAGTCGGTCTTCTTTTATGATGCAGGGCCTGGTTTTTCTGATGTAAGGCCGTACAACATATTGTACCATCCATTGACGGGCCTTTGCGTGCAGAAAGTTTCACCGATGGAACCAGTGAAGTTAGGCTCCTGTGCTGCGGCGCCCGAAGCTTGGATCTACACACCACAGAAGACATTGATGCTGAACAATGGAATGCGCTACTGCCTACAAGCTGATGGGGTGGGCAATGGAGTTATGCTCGGAAACGCGTGCAGTGGCCCTGGTTCGAACTGGTATCAGATATCAGCCTCTAAACTGCACCTCTCATCGAAGCTGGCCAATGGTACCTCAGTCTGTTTGGATATTGACCCCAGCTACAACATTGTCACTAATACATGCCAATGCTTGACCGGAGATAAAACATGTGACCCTGCAGGACAATGGTTCAAAATCATTACTAGCACAAGAAGATATTAGATCAAACACTACTGTAATAATGGATATATATGAAATAGATTCCCGATTGAAAATAGTTTCAGTTAGTTAAGATCAGGATTAGTATCGAGTTAGATTAGATTCTGAGTCAAGGTCATTTGGATGATCCCACAAGGGGGGAGCTTCTCTAGTCTCAGCTAAAAATTAGTTTGATTCAATGAATTTCAATCGTGTCAGTTGTGCAGTCTTTTCTAAGCTTTTTAAGATTTTTAACATAATTGTTCTCTACCATTCAAAACAATGCCAACACTTTGAGAAACTCGAGTTTGAAGGGAAAGATTTTCTTTCTATATCTTCTGTCAGCCGATCATTACAAGATATATATATATACAGAGGTAGAGTTAGCTCCCTCTTG
>NW_010729079.1:2540599-2557944 GCF_000365185.1 Nelumbo nucifera
TTCCCATTCTGAATTTCATTGCGGACAAAGTGACAGTCTACTTCAATGTGTTTAGTCCTCTCATGGAAGACCGGATTCGCAGCGATATGCAAGGCTGCTTGACTATCACAGTGTAATCGCATAGGATCAAGATGACCAACTCCTAACGAATGCAACAACCCTTTTAACCATTTCAATTCACATGCAGCTGTTGCCATAGACCTGTATTCCGCCTTAGCCGATGATCTGGATACTGTAAGCTGCTTCTTTGTCTTCCACGAGATAGGTGCTTGTCCCAATAATACAAAGTATCCAGTGAGAGAGCGTCGTGTCAGTGGACACCCGGCCCAGTCAGAATCACAGTAAGCATACAATCGAAGATCACTGTCAATCGGAAGGAAAATTCCCTGTCTCGGGTTACCTTTCAAATACCGCACCACACGTAAAGCCGCCTCCCAGTGTTCTTCATGGGGGTTTTGCATAAATTGAGCAAGCACATGAACACAGTAGGACAATTCAAGACGGGTAATGGTTAAGTAAATTAAACGACCCATAAGCCTTCTGTAACTCTCTGGTTTCATCATCAGAGGACCATCTGCCGGAACTAGTTTATGATTTTGTACTAGGGGAAGTGCAGCTGGCTTAGATCCTAGTAATGCAGTTTCTGATATGATATCCAAAGCATACTTCCACTGACAAAGGACAGTACCTTTTTGGCTTCTGGCAACCTCCACTCCTAAAAAATACTTCAAAGCTCCCAAGTCTTTCATGTGGAAGCATTGGCTCAGATACTTCTTGAATCTCCATATGACATTGCCATTATTTACAGAGATGACAAGATCGTCCACATACACCAAGATATTCAACTGTTCCTGCTTCCGTCGAAGTGTAAACAAGGAGTAATCAGATTGTGACTGGGTAAAGCCATACTGTTTCACGGCTGTCGTTAGTTTAGCAAACCAGCAACGATGGGCCTACTTCAAACCATAAAGCGACTTGTGCAGCTTGCACACCTTCCCAGGTAGTCTCGAAGCAAATCCAGGGGGCATTTTCATATACACTTCTTCTTGCAGATCTCCGTGAAGGAACGCGTTTTGCACATCCATCTGATGTAGTTCCCAGTTTTTAGCCGCAGCCACTGCAAGGAATGTACGGACTGTAACCATCTTTGCCACAGGCGCAAATGTTTCATTGTAGTCTATTCCTTCAACCTGTTTGTTTTCGAATATCACCAAACGTGCCTTGCACCGCTCTATTGTGCCATTTGAGTGGTACTTTATCTTGTAGGCCCATTTACTTCCGAGAGCCTTTTTCCCTGGCGGCAAGTCCACCACTGTCCAGGTTCTGTTGTTTTCTAAGGCTTCAATTTCCTTTCTCATTGCCTCTCTCCAACGAGAGTCCTTGGCAGCCTCTGAATAGCTCTGGGGCTCATGATTAGCTATGATAGCTGCTAAGAAAGAGCGGTGTTGCAAAGAGAATTTATCACAATTCACAAAATGTGTTATAGGATAGGGAGTACCTGAGGAGTGAGATTGGCGAGATGAACTAGCAGAAGGGCTCAGACTGTGGTCGGAACACCATGTATGACGTAATCCTTGAGACTGGTGGAAGGATGCTTCACTCTATGGCCTCGTCCAAGTTGCTCATTCCCTGCATTCGTTTCTTCCATAGAACCCCCCTTAGTTTATGCTCCCCTTCATTATTTTCACACCTGTCACCTTGGTCTGTCTCTCTTATGATCTCACGAGTACCATTATCCCTTCCTCTCTCAGTATCCTCTTCACTCTTCAGTCTCCTCCTGGTTATAAGCAAGATTACCATCATCGGGTTTGCATTCGACTTGTTTTTCTTCAATAGCATAAGGAAACTCAGTTTCTTAAAACACCACATCCCTAGAAACAAAGTATTCATTATTTTCTAAGTCATAAATTCTCCATCCCTTCTTGCCAAAGGGGTATCCCACAAAGACACAACGTCTAGCTCTACTGGCAAACTTGTCCCTGGTCCGATTCAGGCTTCGTGTATAACACAAACACCCAAATGTGCGTATATGTTTGTAGTTTGGTTTCTGCCCATACAACATCTTATACGGTGATTTACCCAAAAGGAGAGTGGAGGGGGTCCTGTTGATCAGATAACCAGCTGTCATAACACATTCTCCCCAAAACTCAATAGGGAGATTGGCCTGAAATCTAAGAGCTCTGGCAACATTTAGTATATGTCTATGCTTTCTCTCGGCATGTCCATTCTGTTGTGGTGTTTCAACACATGAGGTCTGATGTATTATACCTTGCTCAGAGAAATATTCTTTCAAGCAAGTAAATTTAGTACCATTGTCGCTTCTAACTATCTTCACCAATTTTTCATATTAGCGTTTAACCATAGTGAAGAAGTTCCATAGTGTTTTGCCTACTTCACTTTTGTCATTAAGTAAGAATATCCAAACGGTTCTTGAGAAGTCATCAACAACGGTCAAAAAATACGTGGCACCACAAGACGCCCGTACCGAGTACGGACCCCATAAATCACAATGAATCAAATCGAAAATCCCTTTAGCATTGTTTTCACTAGAATCAAACGTACCTCTTGTCTGTTTGGCTTTTGAACAAAAACCACATATCCTATTTCCACTATCACATCTAATGTTCAAATAAGGAAGAAGTTTAATTACTTTCTTAGAGGGATGAACTATTCTCTTGTGCCATAACTCGTATGAAGCTTCAACCTTTGCTTTGTGAACCTTGCTTGAGCATGCACCTTTGAAGCAGTAGAGCCCTCCGTGTAGTTCACTCACATCAATCACCATCCTCGAAGTGCGGTCCTGTATAACACAAAACTTATTAGTGAATTGGATATTACAATTTGACTCTTTTAATAATTGTGACACAGATATCAAGTTACAATTCAAACGAGGAACATAAAGCACATCAGTAAGATTCATGTGCTCATTCAAAATGACGATCCCTTTCTTTATTGCCATGACATGCTTTCCATCGGGCAATCCAACCTGACAACCGGTCACGGTCTCGGTATTACGCAAGTGGTTCAGGTTTCTTGTCATATGGTGCGAAGCTCCTATATCAATTATCCAATTCATACTTGTCAACTTCTCGTTTGTGCTGGGTTTGCAAGAATTCAACAGATTAAGAAAAGTGGACCACTGTTCATTAGCCAATCCATCGAATGCAGTGCGATCTCCCTCTGTCGCGTGGGTCGGTTCAGAAGTTTGCCCCACTGCTTGTGCAGCATTTGCTCTCTATCCGCCCTCACCTTCATTCTACTTCTCTCTTCCATCCGCCATGATCGATCGACCAAAGCAAGATGTCTCCATTTCCTTCTTGATTTCAGCGAAGAACAAATACTGGCTTTGACTGACTGTCGTAAAGAGAACCCTGCAGAATCCTCAGAGATCTGCTTCACGAGCAATGATCCGAAAAAAAATCAAATATCGCAGCCACCAGCTTTGACAATCGAAAGCAAATAGAGTTCTGCAAACTCTTCAGCAATCTGCTTCACGAACAGAGGTCAGAGAAGATCGAACGAGCAATGATCCGAAATAATCAGATATCGCCGCCACCAGCTTTGACAATCGAAAGCAAATAGAGTTCTGCAAACTCTTCAGTGATCTGCTCCACGAACAAAGGTCAGAGAAGATCGAATATTGCAGGCTCAGAAGGTGGTGCAAAAGTCGAACGAACCGTGCTCTGATACCATGAGAAACTTGAGTTTGAAGGGAAAGATTTTCTTTTTATATCTTATGTCAGCCGATCATTACAAGATATATATATATATATATATATATAATATATATATATATATACAGAGGTAGAATTAGCTCTCTCTTGTGATTAGGAGAGCTAATTAGCTCTCTCCTGTGAATGAAAACCAAAGCAAGAACAACTAAGATACATACACCAGATAGGACTCATAGAGCAAGAGATAAGGCTACGCTAAGAAGGCGCGGGCTTAATAGACTTTGTTCAAATGATATTCGTGTGACCCTGTAAGCCATTGGTTCAAAATTATTTATGATCATAAATTAGTTGTTCAAAATTATTTATGATCATAAATTAGTTGACTAGTCTTCTAACAAACAAAGAGGAGGGCAAGTACAAGCTAGTTTTACCAACCCTTTACCCAATTTTGGATCACTGCTAATTAACCACTCTTGTGTTGAATTCTTGGGATACGAGACAAACGCTTCTCAAGATCATCCGCTTCTTGGTCCTACGTACATTTAATGTATATTCATCAAGAGATGTAAGCTTGTCTGTCTCTCCTCTCGTAACCAGTAGTACTCCACCATTAATATCTTCTATAAGTTAGTGCTCTCATTCAGAGGAGAAACTCAGAAACACTTACCAAGTGGAGTGGATGGTGGTACCTCACAGACGAATTCATCAACATGAAGATCAAACTCCTTTTCTTATTAGTTGTTTGCTTTCATGTTCTTAATCCCAACGTTCTGTTACCAGAACAGCCTGCAATTGCGACAGCACTGCCTCTATACACCGATTCCCGTTGGATAGTCGATGAAAGTGGGAAACGAGTGAAGTTGGCATGCGCGAATTGGGTATCGCACCTCCAACCAGTGCTGGCGGAGGGGCTAAACAGGCAGCCCTTGGACGTCATTTCCAAGTGGATTGTATCGATGGGATTTAATTGCATTCGGTTGACATGGCCGCTGTGGGTGGCCACTAACGACACCTTAGCCTCGTTAACGGTCCAACAATCGTTCGAGAGCCTTGGGCTCTTAGAATCCATCGGTGCAATAAGAGTAAACAATCCATCTATGCTCAATCTCACCATTATCCAAGCTTTCCAAGTGAGATCGTCTTCTTAATCTCCAGTCTTTTCATTAACTCATTTCCTTGCCTTGACAATCATCATCTGGATTAATTGCTGAATTAAATGAAAATGGGTGGTAATAACCTGATCAGGCTGTGGTATCCAATCTTGGGAAGAATGGCGTGATGGTCATAATTGACAACCACATAAGCCAGCCCGGGTGGTGTTGCGCCAACAGGGATGGTAACGGGTTTTTTGGTGATATCTACTTTGACCCGGATCTCTGGATCAAGGGTCTAACCCGAATGGCTACCTTGTTCAATGGCACTTCCAATGTCATCGGCATGAGCTTGAGGAATGAGCTCCGAGGGCCCAAGCAGAATGTGAGCGTCTGGTACAAGTACGTATTAATTAATATATATACATATATCCTTATTCCTTCGTGCTTGTGTTGTTTGCTCTGATCATTGTAGAAACTACTACTTTAGCTTTCTCAACGTTAACTCGATCATCACATCATCATCATTCATCAGGTACATGCAACAAGGAGCTGAAGCAGTGCACAGAGCCAACCCAGACGTTCTCACCATACTCTCTGGTTTAGATTACGACAAAGACTTGCATTTCCTCCGTAATCAACCACTGAATCTATCGTTCACGAGAAAGCTAGTATTTGAGCTTCATTGGTACTCGTTCTCGGATGGAGATGCTTGGTCGACGGGCAACCCGAACCAGGTGTGTGGGCGAGTGGTTAACGCGTTGAAGGACAAAATACTGTTTGTGTTGGACCAAGGGTACCCGCTGTTTGTAAGTGAGTTTGGGATTGATCTAAGGGGAGGTAGTTTAGCTGATAATAGGTACTCCAATTGTATTTTCGGTGTTGCAGCGGAATTGGATTTTGACTGGGCTTTGTGGGCATTTATGGGTAGTTATTATTTGAGAGAAGGGGTTATGGGCTTGGATGAGGTTTATGCAGTGATGAATTGGGGTTGGTCTGGGCCTCGGAATTCAACCTTTCTTCGAAGGCTTTCTGCACTCCAATCTCCTTTCCGAGGTATATCATATATGTGTGTTTTCATTTGCTTAATCCCATCACATACTAATCCAACCAGTAATTAATAATTAACGGTGGAGAGGGGCCTTAATGAATTCTTGAGGTGTTAATTTGTTATTGAATTGAAAATATTATTGTGTAATGCTAATGCACTTGCAGGGGCGGGGCTGGATGAAGTTGCGCCATACCAAATACTGTACCATCCATTAACGGGTCTTTGCGTGCAGAGAGGTTCATTTAAGAAGCCATTGGATTTGAAGCTAGGGTCTTGTGCTGAATCTGCGCAGTGGATGTATACACCAGAAATGACGCTGGCAGTAAATGGAACAACAGTCTTATGCTTACAGGCTGATGGGTTGGGCAGGCGAGCAAAGCTTCGTGGGGACTGCTCTAGTCCTGCTACGAAATGGAAACCGATATCAGACTCTAGGATGCACCTTTCGACTACGCTACCCACTAACAGCACCGCTTGTTTGGACATTGATTCTAAGAACAACATCATCGCCAGTCGATGCCAATGCTTGTGGGGAGATGCTTCGTGTGACCCAGCCAGTCAATGGTTCAAAATTATTTATAGCACAATAAGAAGATATTAGCACTAGCTAGGCACTAGACACTAATTCCTTGCATATAGAATTAAGCTCAACATTACTTCTTAATTTGTTTAGATGGTTAATAGTTTAATACCCCCAATTTCTAATTCGTAAAGCAACAAAAAAACACATTAATTCCTTGCGTTTCACGATTCTCAGACCAAATCCTTATTTTCTATTGTTTGTTTTTCCTCATGGTGATAACTGATAGATCTGTGTAGAGACTAGAGAGTAGCTAGATAGGTTATTACTTTTACTTATTAATTCTTTCCTTCTCAAATGCGTAAGCGTGAGTATTTATGTAATGTAAAGCGTGTCTCCAATATCATCGATCGTAAGCGCTATTTACGTGGAAGGTATCACATCTCTGTAAAACTTAGCCACTTGTCTTCCTTTAATTGGCAGATGCTTCATGGCGATGAATTTGATGCGTGTCGTATTACAGAGTGTTGAATCGATCATAATAAAACCACAAAGAAACCATTAAAGTATCATTCATTAGTTCATTTCAAATTTAATATCACCCATCATGGACGGTGGACCCCACACCACATCTCTAATCTCTCATCAATAAATATAAAAAAGGGGTTAAACCTCATCATTCATCAAAATGCGTCGGATTTTGTGGACCTGACGGCATTGGTGGACCATTAAGAAGTGCCGCCCCAATTAGCTAGTGTATATCTTGGACTTTTTGAGTTCCTTCATCTCATCTTAACTCCAGTCTATAGATGCATCGAACGGCCACAAACCCCAACTTTTAGTAAATTAAGTTCATGTACTTAACGGTGAAGGAAAAAGAATCGCTTATTTGCTTTTATATATATAAGCAAGCAGGACGGTGTGTTTTGAGCAACCTACAAATCAAAGGAAGGGGCTCAGTTGAGTCGATTGTGATTTTGGGAATCATGAAGAAGCTTCCTTTCTTGCTTTTCATCATCCTTTCTTTTCTGCTCCTGTCTCCCAACGTTTTGCTGCAACACCATGTGATGGCTCTGCCACTTTACACTAATTCGCGGTGGATCGTCGACGGAGACGGGCACCGGGTGAAGCTGGCGTGCGTCAATTGGGGGGCACACCTCGAAGCCATGGTGCCCGACGGCCTGAGCAGGCGGTCGTTGGACATGATCTCGAAGGAGATTATATCTTTGGGATTCAACTGCGTTCAGCTCACGTGGCCACAGTTCATGGTCAACGACGAGTCTTTGGCTTCGGTTACCGTCCGACAGTCGTTCAAGAACCTTGGTCTTCTTGAATCCATCGTCGGCATCCAAGTCAACAATCCGTCTCTGCTTGATCTTCCCCTTGTTTCTGCTTACCAGGTAGACCGGCCCACTTTCCCTTGTGAAATTAAATTATACATCCCGATTCAGCAAGTAAAGTCACGGTGGATGTTAAATCCACGCCTCGTTTTTTCGAATATTGTTTGAATGTTGGATGAAGTGGCTTTAACAACCACCGTTACATCCTGGAAGGAGCGAAGAAAAACACACTTATATAAGATTCCTGACATTAATTTAGTATTTTTTTGTTTATATTTCAATTCCGGGGAATGTTGTGAGTGCACTTGTACAGACCAGATCCAGGCCCAGAGGCCCTATTATATGGATTGGGTCCAGGTCCAAGAATGATGCAGATCGTTTGGACTTCAACCCCCCAAATCGTTAAAAATTGGGGGTCCAAGTCCAAGAAAATTGGATTCATTTACTTCTCTTTCACAAATTATATGTGTTTATCCATGGCCGGCTTGAAGTTGGACCCAAGTCCCAAAGAGTCTTAAACACCTTAAATTATCGACTTCAGTTGGACCTGATTAGTTTATTTGTGGACCCCACTAATTGTATAGCCTATACATCACTACATTGGATATGTAAGGTTGCGTTTGGATGGACACAGGATTTGTGCTTTTACAACTCAAAAGCACAAAACAATAAAAAAATAAAACCCAAAAGCACAAAGCCCTTTTGTGCTTTGTGGTTTAAAAGGTGTTTTGGTTTCACATGAACCCTCAAAACACTTTCTTTAGTTTCAATTTTATTTTCCACAGGCAGAGCAAAATTTTATCCATAACGTACCATATAAGTCATAACTAACTGTCCACTATTCAACAGTCCAACTACAACCTATCAATCTTTTCATTTACCAAAAAGAACCTACCAGTCTTTTTTTACTGGACAGTTGGATCGGAAAAATGGGGAATCGATCACTTGATTGGTTCTATTTTGCCTCAAAACCATTTTTTAGTAAAAATCGTTGATTTGGTCAATAAATTGTTGATCCGAGTGATCGAATTATTAACCCGATCGGTCAAACTGTTGATCCTAATAATAATTTTTGATTGTTTTTTTAATTTTTTTTTTTGCCAGATCAGGTCATCCATTCAGACGGACAACCGGACCGTTTGACTTAGGAACTGCACACCAGAACAGTTCCCTGTCCGGTCCAGTTTTAATAACTTGAAGGGAATATCACATCCCTCATCCCCTTAACCCACAACTCTGCTATATGAGTCAGACATCCTAGACTCTCGCCTCAGCGTGTTTAAAACACTGTTTGTTTAGATGGAATCAGATCTCAGATACTAAATCCCTATATTGTATAGTTGCTTTAAAATCATTTATATTTCACTTTATTAATAATTTATTCATAATACGTGTTATGCATGTGAATAAAATAAGCATTAACCATATATTATATATGATATTTGGATATAATTTTAATGACATTCACATAGCCATAACCTCAAGGCATGTAACCACTTTATTTACTAATAGAATAGATAGATAATAATATTCTGATTATTTGTTAGGGCTTTATTTGTTTTAATTTAATAAAGTTTGTGTGATACATATACATGCATGGGTTCTTTAAGCATCTGTAAGTTGTCCTGATACATGATTGCTTGGTTATGAATTTTAAGCCCCATACATGTCGGAACAAAAACTGGTGAAATGGATTTTTGTTTTCCTTTCTTGATTTAGTACCTCTGTCATGGAGTTATTGCTGTAGCATTCCTCAATATAGCTTGTTCTGATCGATATATGAAGTAATAAACATTATAATTTACTTTCTTGATTTATATGGTGATTACCCAATAAAATAAAATGAAATGACAATAATCTATGTATAATTTAATTGATTCATCCCCAGGCCGTGGTAGATAACCTTGCAGAGAAAAATTTGATGGTCATATTGGATAATCGCATAAGCAAGCCGGGTTGGCATCATAGCAACTTCAACGGTGACAAGTACTTTGACACGGATCTATGGATCAGAGGGCTAACTCGAACGGCAACCATATTCAATCACACAATCAATGTTGTTGGCATGAGCCTAAGCAATGAGTTTGAAGGAAACAAGCAGAATGTGAACAATTGGTACAGGTACCGTCGCTATTCCAATAGATTAGAAGATGAATATTGCATACACAGAGTTGAAAAAAAAACAAAAAAAAAAAACTGATAATAATGCGATGCAAAGCTAGTGTTGGTCTAGTGAGCATGCTCTCATCGTTTACTGTGTGCCCTTTATGTGTGTAGAACTCATTGGATTGAAAACAGAAAAAAGTTAACAATCTTAATCTGTCTGGATTTCAAGCCAGTGAGTGATAAACATTTTAGGGTGCTCATGAGTTACTCAATGAGAGAGAGAGAGAGAGAGGCAAGGGCTGTCATGCATGAGCAAACTGGATCAGGAGTCAGGATGACCCTGTCTGTGTTGCATGTATTATATTGATTCTGGAAACTAATACCTTCAGTATATGCCATATCAGGTACATGCAGAAGGGTGCTGAAGCAGTGCATGCAGCAAGTCCAAACGTTCTTGTTATACTTTATGAGCTGAATTATGATGAAGACTTTGCTTTCTTTGCCAAGCAGCCAATGAACCTACCATTTACAAGGAAGCTAGTGTTTGGGGTTCACTGGTCCGGATTTTCGGATGAAAAGGCCTGGGAGACAGGCGACCTGAACCAGCTCTGTGGAAATGTGGTTGATAAACTGATGATGGAAGGACAGTTTGTGTTGGGCGAAGGGTGGCCATTGTTTCTCAGTGATTTTAGGCCAGATCTGAGAGGCGGCAACGTAAATGACATTAGGTTCTTGAATTGCTTATTAGGTGTTGCAGCTGAAAAGGACTTGGATTGGGCTCTGGGAACAGGTATAGATGAGGCTTATGGGCTCTTGAACTCAGAGTGGTTTGGGACTGGCAATGCAAGTCCCATGAAGAGGGTATCTCTACTCCAGTCTCCCTTCCTAGGTATGTTTATACTTAAATTGATACTTTCTTCATTACTTCACTAGGGATCAAAATCTTGACTGTGAGACTTTAAGGGGGCGTTCACTTTTTGGATTTTGAGAGGAGGTGGGGGGAAGTTGGTTAATGTGATTTTGGTTTTAATTACCAAGAAATTCATGTTCTTTTTTCAGATTTATGTGGGGATTAGGTAAGTGATACCCATATATTAGTTGGGTAAATAACTTTTCCACCTAGAGGAAAGTTGCCAAAACTTGAATGCTATAAAAATGTCCATTTTAATAATAGATTTTTATGGATAAAATGATAGTTGTCTTATTTATATAAAAAATAAAAGAACATGGGTAAATGAATTTACCCGGATATATGTTTCCTAGGAAACACTTACTCGGGGTAGTAAATATATTTATTACTTACTGAAAAGTGAGGAGCCTAAATTGCTAATTATATTGTTTATACCAATATCTTTTAATGTTATGGTGTTAAAAACATGTATCTTTTAATGTAAGATGCAGGTCCTGATGATCTTTTAAATGTAAGGCCACATGAGATGATTTTCCATCCATCAACCGGCCTTTGTGTTTTGAGAAAGTCTGTAATAGAGCCACTGAAGCTGGGGTCTTGTGTGGAATCCGAGTCATGGGCCTATACACCCCAAAAGACTTTAGTGGTGAAGGGAACATATTTTTGCTTACAAGCCGATGGGGTGGGGAAGCCAGCCAAGCTTGGAATCATCTGCAACGATCCTGGTTCAAAATGGGATTTAATATCAGATACCAAGATGCATCTTTCATCCAAACTTGCTGATGGAAGCAGTGTGTGCTTAGATGTTGACTCCAGCAACTCCATCATCACTAATCCATGCAAATGCTCGAGTGGTGCGCCTAACTGTGACCCTACAAGTCAATGGTTCAAAATCGTTACCACCACAACAAGTTCAACCACTGCAAAACACCCCAATGGAAACCAAGAAGAATATTATTATGAACCAACTAATTAATTGTGAGAGACCGATTTCAATTTTAGAGTACATGTTGGGAGAGGGAAGGAGCACCCAATATATTATAATAAACCAGTCAAAAATGTTAGGTATGATCATTTGGAGAAACTTGACTAATTATATGCTTGCATAAGAATGTCAATGTAAGGGTGTAAATTGTATATATGTTGTATTGTATATTAGATCGATTATTAGTACCCAAATGTTGTTGTAAAAAGGATTAAAAGATTAAATGGTAACTATGAGCTTAGGGCTCTTTAATATCTTATAGCGTACGTAGAAGCTTCAGTCACCTACTACACATTATCACTGACATCTTAGCAAGGAGTTCAATAGCAATCTGGCTTAGTTCAATTTGATATCAAAACAAGGCAACTAGGAAAAAAGTAAATGATGAATGGTGGAACCAGAACCAACTGAAGTTGACTATAAACTTGGCAATGGACTAACGCGGAGCAAAAATAAAAAGTATACTCAACTAATTACCAAACTTTACATCAAGGTGTATCACTTGAATCAATGATGTCAATAGGCAGTCCGGATGAGCCGGAGACAAAACCATACACACCCAGCTGAATTATCTGTCACAGTTGAACATGCCAGTTCTCATTGTGGGTCCTATCTGAGACCCAGTTATATTGAATACTGGTGTGTTCAACCATAATAGATAGTTCAGTCGGGTGTGTATGTTTTTGTCTCCAGCTAATCCGCTCCCATCAATAGGAGAGGGCTGAGGTGAAGCTTCCATTCCAAGGGATTTCAGGATTTGTGCTGCACATCTACGGCTTGGACATTTTTGCAGAAGTGACATTTATCATGATTTTTAAAACCGGACTGAACCGGACGGATGGTCGGATCGGAAAACTGGGAACCGGTTACTTGATCAGTTCTGTTTTCCTCCAAAACCGTTTTTTCCCCAAAACTGTTGATTTTGATCAGCAAACCACTGAACCGATCGATTAACGGTTTAAACCGGTAACGGACCCCTGATCGATTCGTTTTTAAAAACCATGACATCCACTTTAAATGAATGAAAATGGAAGTAGGAGGAAATATCCGTCTAGGAGTGAAGTAGGTGCAAATAAATGTTATGATCACCACATTGTTATGAAAAAGAATTGAGATAGAAGGAATGTGGTGCATGCAAAATTTATACTGTTAATGAAGGAAAAAGTGACAAAAGTACAAATTTTGTATCAGGTAACAATACAAATCAAGGAAAACAAAACTAAATGAATACAAATTTTGCATCCAATCTAAAATTTGCACTGCAACCAAACCCAGCCTCCTAGATTTTTGCCAAGAAAAATAGAGAACAAGGACCAGAAAGTAGTTGCTCATTTTTTCTCCCAAGAATTGCAAACAGCTGGCGGGCACAGCTATAGCCTATAGATATGGATAGGGGCAGAGAAACTAACACGGTTTCAGCTGCTTTCAAGCCAGCAGGCAAGCTCTCTTCATATAACATCTTCAGACAGCAAAGAGATATAATGGTAGCGGTATGCTAGACAGTCTTTAAATATTAGGAATGGTTCCAAATCTATAATGGTCGATTTTATTCAGCTAAGGAAGAAGATAGGAAAACTTGTTCGTTATGGTTGAGTCACGGTAAATTTTCGTTCTCTTGAAAACCAATTTCACCGCCTTTCGGAAAATATCTCAGTGCAGAAGGTTTGATCAAAAACAGCAAATCACTGTGTTATGTATGTCCAAAATAGAGAGCACAAGAGGTAATGTCTTCCATTTTTCTGAGGCTTCTTGTTAGGGATGGTAATTTCTATCCTACCCGTTGGATACATGCCCCTACCCTGATGGAGTGTTAAGTGTTCAATTTAATAATACTTTAAATTTTATGTGAAGGATTTTTTTTTTTTTTTTTTTTGTATTTTGGTGATATATGCCCAAATCCCCTATAGGGTCCGTTTGAAAAGCGTAGCACCACTCTAATAATCCCTTCCCCGAAGTCAGTGGTTCCGGGCGTCTTAGTGGCCTAATTTGGCACGTGTGTGTGAGTACAATGGTCCAAGTGTGCTCTGTCCATAGCTCCTATAAGTCATATACCAAGTCCACAAAACAATAAGTGAAATTTCTTTTTAGGTCATGTAGGCAAGACTGAAGACATTCCACAAGTCAAAAGAGAACGAATAAAACTTAAAAGGATTTAATTTGAATCATAAAATCTGATAAACACCAACAATAATACCATCTAGGCAAGCTTAATACACTCTCTATAAACTTGTAAAGTTGTAAGAGAAGAATGCACACAGGGTTATCATCTGTTTGCGAAGAAATGATAAACCCTCGCATTGTTTACAATTAAGCGGATAGCAGAGATTGTTGTGGCTACAGTGAGAATGGAGAAAACAACAATGTTGGCCCAATGCCACATCTTTTCTTTCTTTCTAGCTGTCTTCCCTTTGACCTGCAACAGTGAGATCAAGAAAAGGAAGACACAAGGTCAGCCATGAACCCATGATCAGGAAAAAGTTGCCTTTTCAGTTAACAATCAAGTTAATAATTACCTGCATAAAAACCATGCTTGGGAACACAAAGGTCAGTGGAAAGAGCGAGAATGACCCAAGCAAGTTCACAAAGTCACCCATGAAAGGAAATGCAGCTGTCACAAATGTGTTCAGTGTGAAGATGGCTGCACGCAAAACGAGGCGGCGTTTAAGATTTTCCCTGGAGTCCATTCTCTCATCAGGTTTTAGGAAATTTGTATCAAGAGCCTCATGTATCGGCGCAATGAACATCTACAAACATTTAGCTCCAGTTCAGTCCAATTAACTACAAGGTGCAACCATTTAATCCACATGAAGCTGTGCCAATGCAAGGTTTTCTCTTATATTGGGAGCCAGGGGTTCAACCTATCTGATTCCGGATCCCGCTACTGACAACGCTACCCACATGATGGTCCTGGTGTGTGGCTGTAGTGTCTTGTGGGTAGCGTCTGTCAGGGTAAGCAAATCCGAGTTCCAATCTATATCGAATGGAATTCGGATTAGCTGAATGCCGTGGTTGTTTAGCATGCTGTAAAATTAATGATGAGGTTTTAGGTCAGTAATAAATTAATGGCCCCACTGTAAAAGATGAATGTAGGCCTCATGTATTTAAATACTGACGTAAAATTTTATCAACACAGCGATAGTGTTCAGCCAAACCTTGCTCCATCCAATGATGCTTCTTTACTAAATCACTGAATTGTGCTAACCTAGGAACAAACATGAAAGAGAAGAAGGCTCACATGCTGAGAAATTATTGTCTGGAGGAAGACCGTAATGTTGATCATGACCTTAGCCCAACTAGGCCCACTAAGTTCTTTGGGGATATACTCGGACACAGACGAACCGTAGGCCCAATATCCGACGAGGGTAACACCGTAATAAAATACAAGCCCAACCGTGTATTGCAGGTATAAAGCTCTTCTCATGTTCTTAATAGCCGGCTGACGGAGAGTTGACTGTATAAATATTTATGTGTTAGAAATCATAACGATCACAGGTTTCAACTTTCAATCATCCATCCAATAGAAGTGTAACTAACCTGAATCTCTGGCAGCAAGCCCGAGGTATTGCTGACAATAATAGCAGAAATTGCGCCGAAGGATTTGAATACCTTATCTAATTGGCTTCCGCCAATGTTGTAATCCACTTTCGTCCTAGATTTACCTTCAGAAAACAGAAACGCCTTAACAAGTTGGCCAATCCCCAATGCATAATTTTAGACTTTTAGGCGCCGTTTGGTATGCAGGAATAAGGGTTTGAAATCGGTTATTCCGATTTGAGAGAATGGCCCCTCTTTTGGGAATGAAATTTTCATTCCTACTGATTTCAATTTTCAGTCTTATTCTTGTCTAAGCCAAATAGACTATGGGAATAAACCATTCTGACTCCGATTCTAATTCTGATTCTGAAGGATTTTGATTCCAATTCCAATTATTTAAGAACCAAATGGACCTTAGTTATGCATGTATGCACCTATCCTTTAGGACCCATTTGGTTCACGTGAATTGGGGTTTGGAATCGGAATTAGAACTGGTCATTTTGATTCCAATTGTTTAATGGGATGGAATTGAAATCCCATTTTCATTTATAGTAGAATAAAAATTCTTCTATTTGAGGGAATGACCATTCTCTCTCTCTTTTCTTGAAGAATAAAATCTCATTTCAACTGATTTCAATTCTCATTCCAATTTTTATTTAAACTAAATAAACTATGGGAATATATCATTTTGTTTCCAGTTCTGACTTCTGACTGCAAACCAAATGGTCCCTTAATAACTATATCTCACCATCTTTTATTAATATGGCTAAGAGCATGACAATGTAGATGGATGTTAGAATCGTTGAGCCTGCCAACCAGCGTCTCATGGCGGACATTGTCGGAACAACAAATGAGAACATAAAGAAGGCCACCCCGGATATGGCAATGAAAAGTTGGAGACTGGAGGGGCAGACTTTAAACTCTGAATTGATTTCCTGTTCTCATGGAATCGAACATGATATGTTAATTAGTCCATGAATAAAAATAAAAAGTTAAATAAAATAAAATCCATACAAACCTTTAGAGCTCTGCCGCCTAGAAGAATGAAGCCCATGTTTCCAAGGAGAAGAGTCAAGAATTGGAGGACCCATGTGATATAATACAGTTTTCTTCCTGAAAGTTATTTAAAATCATTTAAATTTGTGATTTCTAATAATTGATGCACATTCTTTTCTAGCCGTCTTTTCTTCGTGAAAAAAAAATGTAGTCCCCTAGAATCTAGAGTGTAGATTAGGTATATAGTTGAATTGATAGATGAGAAGAATATTTTATATATATGGATGAACCGGCCCTGAGAGACACGCGACCGCCCAGTTATCGTCCAGCTACGTTGTTATAACTCGACCAAGTTACGTTATTATGGTGGCCCCCATCTTCTCCTTTCAGCCACATCAATTACACGTTACGTGGATGAGCACAACTACGTATAAAGAGGAATAAGGAAGACTCCGCTAGGGAATGGGGCTTTATCCCGAATACCTCGGCGGCTAACCTCATCCTGACAACCCCGAAAGCCCAATCCGATCAGGACACAGATCTTTGGCTATAAAAAGGTACTCCATGCTCGAGGTAAGAGATCCCCAACTTCTAACACCCATACTACTAATTAGCTTGGACCGACATCCCTATAGCTCGGCCCGGCCATCCATCACATCCTACTGACTTGAGCGTCGGAGTACCTACCCGGGGATAACTCCTCGGGCCTCTGACTCATTTCTTGATCACGGGTCTTGAAGCGCGACCTCGTCCTTGTAGTTCGGCCCCACCCTGTTAGAAAAGACTATCAGGTTGCTGTCCTCAGTTCGTGCACAACCTCGGATTGAGCATCATCAGATTGGCACCGTCTGTGGGAAACACACAAAAAGCCATTCTCGAAAATCTTTCATTCCTTACCGTGCAATCAATAAAGCGATCAAGATGCCCAAGAACTAGTCCAAACGATCAATAGGCTGATTCCCATCTCGAAAATCTTGGCATCGCAACCCTCCGCATCAAGAAATTCCACAGCCTCCGCATCAAGAATCTTCGAGATGATGCACACACTAGGATGCGCGGCACCGCCCAGCTGGGCCATCCCCCCTCACGCCCCAACACGTACGAAGGATGATCATCATCCCAAGGACCCAAAACGCGC
>NW_010729079.1:2558035-2663868 GCF_000365185.1 Nelumbo nucifera
CCCGATGCGTACGAAGGACGATCTTCATCCCGAGGACCCCAAAACGCGCTGGCCGGAAAGGAGGGGAGCGTGGTCCAAGTGTGAGAAGCAAGACACAGTAAGGTGGTTTACCTCCACGGCCCGCTCCCGCGAGCCCAACAACCACACACACAGCCGCACTATACAACCGCGCTACACAGTCACCCTACACCGCCATGCTACATAGCTGCGCTACACAGCTGCACTACACAACCGCACTACACCGCCACACTACACAGTTGCACTACATAGTCGCGCTACACCACCACGCTACACAACCGCACTACACCGTCGCGCTACACAGCCGACTGACCGGCGCATGCACGACACATTGCACTGAATCGGCTAAGTCGGGTGACCTACCAACGGGCATGGCATGAAGCTCGGCAGTGTATCACCGACTAAGAAAACTGACTCAGCTGACCTATAATGGCTCGAGCCCTTAACACATAGCTAGTAGCTAGCTCGGCAGCGATAGCCGAACATCTGACTCGGCTGATCAATGGCCAGAGCCCAAATCGGAGAAGATCGCTCCTGCCTCCAAGGCTAGAGGGTGGTCATCGTACTCCGTACTTCGGCGACAAAATGTCGCAGAGCCAGCTGAACAACGACTGACCCACGAAGGGCCCCAAAGGCTCCCGAGACCAGAAACTGAGTGTCCCAAAGATGAGATCTCGGAATATACTCTGGCCCCACTAGCCGGAGACTGAAGATCTCGGTCAACCCCAGACCTCGACCAAGGTAAGGCCGAGGAACCAACTCGTATGTATGCACACAAGTTCAGAACAAAACAATTTCATTAAGTTAAGCCATCAATACAACAGGTTAAAGCTCGACATACCGAGCTATCAAAGAAGAAAAAGACAAAAGAAGACAAAATTCTAAGAGAAACCCGTAGCTGTTCAATCCTCGGCAGGAAATCGACAACAATGCCGACCAAGGGAAGCTGCACTACACTTCGGCCGAGCACTCCACCCTTTGACTTCGGAACTGGGGGAGTGGTGTTTGGATTCTGAAACTTAAGCTACAAATTCCTCAATCAAAGAATAGAAAGTCCATCCTCAGTGCAGCATCAGGGGAGCTCGGCCCAATGGCTCAACACCTTCCTCGACACAGCACTACCGAGCCTCGAAGAGACCTAGACTTTGAAGTTTGGAACCTTCCTCAGTGGGGCATCGGAGAGGCGTAGACTCCGAAGTTCAACACCTTCCTCGGCACTATGCTACCGAGCCTCGGAGAGACCAAGACTTCGAAGCTCGACACCTTTCTCGGTGCAGTGCTACCGAGCCTCGGAGAGGCAGAGACCCCGAAGCTCAGAACCTTCCTCGGCACCGTGCTATCGAGCATCGGAGAGATCCAAACTTCGAAGCTCGGCACATTTCTCGGTGCAGCGCTACTGAGCCTCGGAGAGGTGCAGACCTCGAAGCTCGGCACCTTCCTCGGCACTGCATTACCGAGCATCGGAGAGACCCAAACTTCGAAACTCGACACCTTCCTCGGCGTAGCGCTACCAAGCCTCTGAGAGACCTAGACTTCGAAGCTCGGATCCTTCCTTGGTGGAGCATCGAAGAGGTGCAAACTTTGAAGCTCGACACCTTCCTCGGCATTGCACTACCGAGCCTTGGAGAGACCCAGACATTGAAGCTCAGAACCTTCCTCGGCGCCACGCTACCTGGCTTTGGAGAGTCATAAACTCCGAAGTTCGGCACTGTGCTACCAAGCCTCGGAGAGACTTAGACTTGGAAAGTCGACACCTTCCTCGGCGGGGCACCGAAGAGGCGTAGACTCCAAAGCTCGACACCTTCCTCGGCGCAGCGCTACCGAGCCTCGGAGAGGCGTAGACTCCGAAGCTTAGCACCTTCCTCGACGCAGCGCTACAGAACATTGGAGCCTCGGAGAGACCTAGACTTCGAAGCTCAGCACAGCGCTATCGAGCCTCAGAGAGGCGCAAACTCCGAAGCTTGGCACTGCACTACCGAGCATTGGAGAGACCTAGACTTCGAAGCTCGGCACCTTCCTCGGCGCGATGCTACTTGGCTTTGGAGAAGCGCATACTCCAAAGCTCGGCACCCTCCTTGGCATTGCGCTACCGAGCCTCGGAGAGACCCAGACTTTGAAGCTCAACACCTTCCTCGGTGGGGCATCAGAGAGGCGCAGACTCCGAAGCTTAGCACCTGCGAGGCCCTCAACTTTGAAGATCAGCAAGCCACAATCGAACATTACAACAAGCTCGATACCTGTAGGCCCTCGAACATCACAACAGCTTGGCACCTAGGGGCCCTTAGCTCCGGAGCTCGGAAAGTCATAGTCGAGCATCGCAATGGCCTCAATTCCACAGCTCGGCACTCGCAAGGGCCCTGTCTCCGTAGCTCGGTGCCCCGTGGCCGAGCATCACAACCTCAATTCCGAAGCTTGGCCTCCGACCGACATCAAAAAGCCTTTCCTCGGCATACGACCGAGCTAAGGCCCAACTTCGGAAGCTCGGCACATCATGGCTGAGCAACACAGTGGCCTCAACTCCGAAATTTAGACCCAACTCCAAAGCTCGGCGCACCATGGCCAAGAATCACCATGACACAGAAGCTTGACTTCCACTTGGAATCAGAGCCGTTCCTCGGCTTCACCAGGAGGACGAACCTGGAAGCTCAGTTTGACACCTCGACACTCTGCTGAGCTATGCAACCGCACAACACTTTGGACCAGGCACTCCCCCTCATCGGCTTCAGAACTGGGGGAGTGGTGTTCGGATTCCGAAGTCAGAGCTCTTAGAGTTCTGTAGTCGACGATGGGAAGATTCCTCAGCCACGTTCCATATTGCCCGGTTCTCAAGATTGCGACAGGCGTCGAGGAACACCAAAGAGGCCAAACACCCATCCAGACATCAACTTGAAGTTTAGCCGAAAAACGAATTGGACTACTTCACTCCTCGACTTCAGAACTGGGGGAGTGGTGTTCGGGTCATGGCTGAGCTGGCCCTGCAAGACACGTGGCTGCCTAGTTATCGCCCGACCACATCGGCATTGCTTGACCAAGCTACGCTATTATGGTGGCCCCCATCTTCTCCTTTCAGCCACGTCAACTACACGTCACGTGGATGAGCACAACTATGGATAAAGAGGAATAAGGAAGGCTCCGCTGGGGAATGGGACTCTATCCCGAACACCTCGGCGGCTAATCTCATCCTGACGACCCCGGAAGCCCAATCCGACCTGGACACGGATCATTGGCTATAAAAAGGTACTCCATGCTCGAGGTAAGGGATCCCCAACTTCTAACACCCATACTATTAATTAGCTCGGACCATCATCCCTATAGCTCGGCCCGGCCATCCATCACATCCTATTGACTTGAGCATTGGAGTACCTACCCGAGGATAACTCCTCGGGCCTCTAACTCCTTTCTTGATCACAAGTCTTGAAGCGCGGCCTCGTCCTTGTAGCTTAGCCCCGCCCTATTAGCAAGGACTATCTGGTTGTTGTCCTCAGTTCATGCACAACCTCGGATTGAGCATCATTAGAAACAAACCGAAAGAACAGTTAGCAACTTAATTAATGATTTTTTTTCATGGCAATTTCTACCTTATTTAGCAGGTACTAGCCCTGATAGGGAGGATTTTTTCCACTAAAAAAGGGTAGGCTAGACCTAACCCGTCAATCTGACCCATCTCACCCTCAAATGCGAGGAGGG
The DNA here is from genome assembly GCF_000365185.1 of Nelumbo nucifera. Next base: position 2,561,741 of record NW_010729079.1, read on the forward strand.
TTTGGATTATGAAAATTCAACTCGCTAAGGAATTTGTGAAGGATACGGGTAAACCCGTTTATGGGCTGAGCTCTACCTTAACTTTTGTCAAAATTTGAATGGGCCTGGCCCGAAGCCTGAGCCCGACATAATGGAAATTTAGGCTTGAAGCCCCGCCCATTAACGGGTCTAGATACTAAGGCTGCAACTTGGGTCGGGTTGGCCCGAATCCAAACCGAAAAAGTTGGGTTGGGTTGGGTCGGGTTGATATTCTGGTTAGGGTTAGGGTTGAAATTCATGAACTCGACTTTACTTTGGGTTGGATTAGGGTTGACCCCTTAGCTAACCCAACCTAACTCTATAGTACATGCCATATATAAATATATGTTATATGTAATATATAACATACATTGATTTGTTTAGATGCATGATATTTGTATAGCGCCCACCACATAGTATCATATATTTCTTTTAAGATAATCACTTCACTTAATCCTGATAAGAAAAACTAAAACCTTAATAATATTATTTTATGTGTTTTTGAAAATTTTATTCTTCATCTCCTCCATGTTGTTTTCCACCTAAGAAAGATCTTTCGTAAGCCATAACTCGTAATAAACTATAGTCATTTCTAACACTTGTTTTTCTAAATTGTGTACCAAAAGAACAAAAAAAAAAATCGTCAACAAACAAATAATAATGAAACATAGGATTAATATATGTGGTGAAAGTTGAGTTAAGATCTAAAATCGAAAAATTTATGAGATTTTAAGGGATGGGAAGAAGGTTGGGTTGGGCCCAACCCAACACGAAATTGACTTCGAATTGGGTTGGGTTGGGTTGGGTTAGGATTGAAGGAATTTAATTAGGGTTAGGATTGGGGTTTAGAACTTAAGGTTGGGCTAGGATTGGCCTCAACCCGATCTAACCCGGCCTGACTTACAGCCCTACTAGAAACGGGTTAGGAAGTATAAGAAGAAAAAAGATGAATAAAGCGTAAAATTTACAAAACCCTTCCCTAACCTGCCCTGTTGCCATCCCTGATCCTAAATCAAGGAAAGTTATAGTTGTGAATTAATTGAGATTGTAAAGCCAAGATCTCAACTTGAATTGGAGCTGAAAGAGATTTGATAGAAAGCATTTAATTTAGACTCTGAGTGTAAATATCTTACAAATAAAAGCAGTCGAAATATGTTTGAATTATTTAATTTGTAAGCAAACACTCACCAAATACAAACCCCATGAGGTCTCTGTATCTTATAAACCTCTGGCCTTGTATTATGTGAAGACCTGCCAAGAGCCAGTTGGCGTAGGCAGTAAAAAAGCCCACAACCAACAAGCAGATTACACCCCACACCCAACCAAGAGGCACCAAAATCAGGTTCGAAAAGCTCAAGATGTATCCACAATTGAAGCTCGTTATCAGTAGGAAACCCACTTGTTGCCATGAATCTGTAAGTTTTCCCCGACGAAAATCAAAATAAGTATCAGTATTGGCCTCCTGTATCTGTTTTCTTATTGTTTAAAGGAATAACAACGACGCAGAATAATAAAAAGAAATTCAGGAGTAGCGGTAAAAACTAAAAATATAACAGAATTTGAAGACAGAAAAGAGACTATAGTTGTGGAAGATCCAGATGAAACGTAACAGACCATGATCAATGGTGTGTGCAGACGTGAGATAATCTCCGTTCAATTGAACGCCTTTTACTTGATCTGCCTCAATGCTGAAAACTTCTGCGCTGCAGGTCGTGTTCTCTGCTCCCTTGGTTTCCTCCCTCTCCATTTCCCCTGAGAAGTTGGAGACTCAGAGCAAAAGCAGTAACACGCGCGATCACAAAACCATATAATAATGTTTAAAAGAATCTGAGATAAGAGTCAATCTTGAATGCATCCTTTAAGCATATGGATATGGTGAAGGTTTTCTTTCTTTCTTTCTTTTTTTTTTAAAACAAAAAAAATCCTTCAATCACTGTAATAAAATGGTACGGTCTGATTGATTTTCGTGGTAAAAAGATTTGATTTGAGTTAAGAATTTCTCTGATTTGGTTAGAGAAGATAAAAAAAAAAACTTAGTTGAAACTTTCCTAAAAACTAACAGAGATCTCCTGCAAACAAAATACATAGGACCCACTATAAAAGTAAAACCTTTCATACATGAGATGTACAGCGTAAAATAATGTTGATAGGTGATCCGGATTCTCCAATAGGACCAGGAATACCCCTATCCGAAGGCATTTGCATTGCACCTTTTTTGCAAAATGCCCAATTAAACATGGACCTGACACCGACTTCACAGCGTGTACCCGTCACACGATGGAACATTTCCCATACTTCTATGTTATTATTCATATGAACTTACATACCAACAAAATAAAGGACATGATCTTCCTTTGTTTCAAATTCAAAATTAGTAGAATTAGGTTTTTTACAAATACTGAAACCTCCCCTCTGGTTTCTGATCATAAGACCTAAACTTCAGTTATTAGATGGCTTCAATGGACAAATAGCACCCCTCTTTGTCCATTCGCCACGTTTTCCTCTTCTGTTTGCATCTACCTCTAATAAGATCTGGAAAGGTAACTTTCTTGTTTTATCTTTTGGTGAAAGCACAAATCTCTTACTTGCACAAGTGTGTAAACCTAGTTATATAATCAATAATGAGGTAACACGTCAATGTTCCATATGGGTCCCATGTGTATATAATAATGGCGTCTTCATTCATGATTGATCATGTAGCCAGGTTTATACGCTTACGTTGCACCATATCAGAACTCATTGTCTCCATCCACCTTTCTCTCTTCTTTCTATCTGTTCATTTAGTGTTTTAGATAATTGCTGGCGTCATCGTTTATCTAGATAGAGCACAATGAGCCTCAAGAAGACAAAGCCTTGATTTGATTAGCTGTACATGTTATGTAAAAAGGAATGGGGCTTTCATAGTTTTAATCCACATGAATGGGTGGATTTACTTCTGCCACCCAACCATGAAGCTTTTGTAATTTCTTTTTTTTTTTTTTTTTTTTGCTAAAGCAATATAGATGGGTTACACTAACATGTGAGATTCAGAGGCAATAGAAAATTTTAACGTCTCATTACAAGGGAGCTGAGGTCATAAAAGTGGGACCTGGGTCATAAAGTATTATCACCCATGAGTTCCACAATTCATTCCCCCATCATATAATTTTCACATACTAGCATTTGTCAATACGTTTTTTGGTTTGCTAAAGTGTCAATTATATTGCGTTTGAAAACGATGTAAATAAGTGTGAATGCAAATATGTAGAGTCTATAGCGGTTCATATAAATTGTAAAGTTGGGTTAATTTTGCATTGACAAATTTACCATTTTACCAAATAAATTTTTAGTTATAATGGATGCAAACATGAATTTCAATAAAGTATATACCTTTTTTTTTTATCAAAAGCTCATTTAAAAGCAAATTTCTTTTTTTTTTCTTGATGTACTTTTGCATCTTATAATCAATGTAAATATGCATTGGAAAATGTGTTTTCTGTTATTTGTCAATGCATAAATGTAATGTTGCCAAACACAGGCAAAAATGAACCAAAGTGCAAATTTACCCTGAACCGGGATTTACATTCCATTTGCATCGTTTTAAATGCAGCCTTAGTGGGTGAATTTGAGCCAATACAAGCCAAATGTTTAGTTATTAAAATTCGGTTTGTTAAAAAAATGTTAAGCTCGAACTCGATTTGAGTTAGAGACTTGAGCTTGAATTCAGCTTGGCTCAAAATCTCGTGCATTTGATCTTGGTTCGGTTCGAGTTCGACTATGACCGAAGTTTCCTATAAAAATAAAAATTATACAATATATATATATATATATATATATATATTATTTTACATACAAAAATTAAGAATTATAAAAATCATTTATTGTAATACATAAAATATAAAAATATTATATATACAAATATAAATTATTATACATATAATAAAACTTATTTATTAATATATTTTATTATTTTTATTTTTCTTTTATTTGTTTTAATAAAATTTATTTTATTAATTTCAAAAATTCTAGTAGTAGAAGTTATATTTTCTTCCTTATAGTTCATGCACAAAGAGAATGTGTGGAAAGAGTAATCAATTGCAATCAAAGCTGGAATTATACTCCCTATCCCTAGCATGATCCCCGCTCCCAATTCATTAAAATGAAATACCATTACTCCATTAGCATGTGTATAGGGGTGTCGATTGGACTGGATTTGGTACATTCCGATCCAGTTCAATGTGAGCCCATTACAAATGGATCAGGTCCAATATAATCCAATGAATAATTTGGACTATTTTGGATCAGTCAAATTCAGTGTTCGGACCATCTAATTTGTTCAAATTCATTTTAATTTAGATTGGTTTCAATCCAAACCCGGTCCATTAACACTTATATTCTTATCTTATATCAATGGATTGAATATTGGCTTAATCCAATCAAATCAATATAAATTTATTATGGACGAACCAGGTCCAATCCAATTTAATAAATATTTTGGACTGGACTAGTCCAATCCACTGTCTTTTTGGTCTGTACAATACGTCCAAATTGATTTTGGAACCAATCCATTGACACCCTTACTTGTGTATCTCCACATGAGTTAACTCTTATATTTTGGGTTCTCATATTTGTTTAAGTTTTTTAACAAAAAAAAAAATGCTTGTATAACTTAACTATCTACACTTCTTATTTTGTAATAACTATGATCTTGCCAACACATTATTTTGGTTCAAGGTAGTATTAAATCCAATAAATTTATTTATTAAAGACGTGATTTGCATGGAAAAAAGTGAATTGCACTCTAGTTCAGTTTTGCGTGCCTTTGGAAAGAGGGTGTAATTATTATCGATGTAAAACTACACTCCGATTCAGTTTTGCGTGCATTAGGATGGAGTATAGTTTTACGTTGATAATCGATGTAAAACCTCATCAACTCTAAAGTTTTACATCAATAATCGATATAAAAACTACATTGATTTTATCGATGTAAAATTTTATACTCTTCCACCCATCACTATTTAAAAAAAAAAACAACGGTCACTTTCTGGTTCAATGTAAAACAGTGTATTTACATTGATGATGTTTTACACTGATTTCAAACGCAGACTAAGAAAGTGATTAATTCTTTAAACATAATTCATTATAAAAATTTGAATGGTATGAGTCCTATTCTTTAAGAAGCTTAAATTAAATATACCATACAAATAATAAATCTCAATCTCAGACACAAAATGATAAATAGATGCAGTTGCCTCATACTTGGTACATACTTGGTACTTCTATCAATCTCTAGTAATAATGAAAACAATAAAAAAGTAGTGACCATAAACTTATAATCTCTGGTCGGTCCTAAACATCTAAACCATCTCTTTGAGTTTCACACGCCACAAAAGATGTGACTCCTTAGATGTGTTTGAATGATTAAGACGGAAGGAGCTAAATACTAAGAAATGAAATCCTTGGGCCAAAGCAGGGGACCATTTGATAGTGGCTAAAGGGACTGAACTGAATAACTTAATAGCTTAATGGATTAAATAATTAATCAATCCAACAGGCCATTCAGTAGTTAAAACCTCGCAACCTACTTAATTACCCATTCACCGAAGGAAAAAGTTACAATTCTAGGCATTAGTTGAGCTACTTCAATGGGCCTCTAGAAAGAGATGGCCAGGTGTGAATCAGACCATTGGTGTGGTTGAGCTCACAATAAAGGAATAATACATTATACACACTTTTGTAGCATCATGAGCTTGAGTGTCAAGTGGATTTTAGTGATTCTAATGACGACACGCATGTCATGGGATGATTTCACATTTAGGCTTGTTGTTGATATAGATCAATCGTTTAAGGTGATTCCAAGTTGATCATCCATTGCCTGAACGGTCAAACAAGCCGTCTTGGAGTGTTGTCAATATCTTTTATGAATGCCATGTGACTTGTAGCAGATAAAGTTTAGATGTTGAGTAATTAGTTAGCGAATATAGACAATTTGAATAATTAGTTTTGTCGTCTTTCAATCACATTTGATTGATTGATATCTGGAGGAGGGTAGTGGTTTTTTTTTCTGAAAAATAAATTTTGGGGTGGGTACTGGTTTTATTGATATTTTACAATTTATATGATATGATATGGGATATTGGTATTAGGCTAAATTCAACCCTTTCCCATTGATATATGAATTTATGTATTATGTGATAAATTTAAATTTTATGTAAAAGATAATTGATGATTTATATATTATTTATATGATTCAATAAAATAATTGAAAGTTTGATATTTATTCATGTTATTTTACTTGTTTATTACTTATATATAATAGAAAATAAAATATGGGTATTCAACTCATCAATCCAATTCACCTTACTCTTAGAAGGGTTGAAAAAGGTTTTGCATTTTCATGTGTGGTAAAGGTTTGGATACTGAAAACCAACCCACTGAGTTTCAACGAAGATATACCCATTTGTATGTAAATGGAGTAGAGGAACCATGATAAATAATGAATTGTGATTTCATCAGCTGTTCTTAAACTTATAATTCCAAGTCTCTTCTTGGAATATTTGGTTTTACCTTTTAAAAAGATAGCACCTCAAACTAGACTTGTGACCATGGCTTTAACTGCCTTGAAATTTTGGCTTTAGATAAATAAAATATAACAAGCAAATTCATCTTGGCTCTGAAATTCTAGGATTTTAGTCATTTATTTCACCCAAAATTTCAAAATATTATTAAAATACGAAGTATTAGAAATGTTGACAAAATATGTGATCACTCAAAACTTTTAAATTTTGAAAAAATTTTCCACAGTCCAAGGGTCAAAAATGACTGAAACTTCCGAAATTTAAAATAATGTTAACCATGGTCAGACCGGGGTTAACGTGTTGCAGACTTGCAGTGTAAGGATGGATAATTTGAAAAAGTTTGCATATATCAATCCACCAGTTGAAAGGTCCAGATTAGACCAATTATCCTTCTAAAAATAACTTTCACCACATCCCTTTCACGATGAGTGGTGATCCACATCCAATGAGAATACTCTCACTGAGTATACCATGAGTATAAGTTTATCATTCATTTGACTCGGAAATTCAAACTGCTGAAAAAATTCTGATGATTATTGTTTTGGAGCCAATCAAGACTGTAGCGTGTTCATGGTTTACTCAACAAGAATACATTAATTAGATTTTATAACTTTTCTTTGAAGTAACGATTTGCTTCGTTGATCTGGACAACCTCTCCTCCTTGCTCCCTTCAATCAATGAAGTGAAAATCTCCACATAACTTTGATTAGCTAAAATGGTAGAGTTCAGGGACAAAACAACCAACCCATTAACTGCTCCTGTGCCTCATAAATTACCACATATCCCATGTCTCTATCACTAGGGAAAAGAGTTGGATGGGTCCTAGTCGGTAGATAAGTAGAACCAAAAATAGTAAGATCTCTCTTCTTCTCATGTGCCCTAGCTATTTTAGCTCTCTCATTTTATCATTTATTGGAGCTATTCCTAAATCCCCCAAAACACTCCATATTGCTAACCTTGTAACTCTCTTATAAAACAGTTTCTGTTAACCTGATTGGTATTCTCTAACACATAACAGTAACACTGCGGATATACTCATTGTGAATTGCTGACCTTCTCCAATATGAATTGTGCCCCGATTCTCCTAAGAGTTATTATTGCTTTTCAATCATTTTTTTGTCATCGACAAACAATAACATATTCACTCTAAAAGCTTCCATAGTCCATACTCCACATGCTTGGTTAATTTATTGATATTTGGTACAACCATTGCTCTAGCTAGGATCCATTCGATGGAAAGTGTTGATTTTGTATAGGTTTCAAGTTATGAAGGTGCATATCTGTCTACAGTTCCCATGACCCCGGGCCTAAGATGCTCCTATCTTTACCTTTAGACAATATTACATGTAAATCCATGTGATGTATAGAGTTTGATCCAACGAGGGTTTCCTCAAAATGAGACATGTAATTGGACAATGACCACCATAGCTACTTGCCTAGTGCAGTCCAGCCATTAATCGCATCAGGTACTCAGGTGGTTGAAATCGGCAATTGGGATGTAATATTAAAACAAGCAATTTGGGCTGCAAATGTCTGTACATGGCATTAGGGCACACGTCTGTCCTCTCAAATGAAAAATACACTGGGATCTTCACTGAATCAACAACTTTTTTTGTCTATTTTCGTTTTTTTAATAATAATAGAAACCCAGAACTTCTTTGACTGAGAACTCTGATGTTCGCTGAAAAGGATGACGAAATCAGAAGTAACGAGGATGTTGCCCTTAAAACTGGTTTGATTTGGGTTGGAAAGCAGAGCTTTATATAGTTGGAGCTTGCAAAACATTTCAATTTTACACATCCTGAAACGTGGGTCGGCACTGGGGGCATCTCACTCTTCCATTGCATCACTTGCATCAATTACTTCCACTTTTTCCTTCAATGGAGTGATCTTTGTTGTCAAAACCTCTGCAACCATAAAACAGGTCAACGAGATCAGTAACACATTGAGCTCAGCATACCAATAAAGGTCAATTCACTTTTGTCCTAGCCAATTGAGGCAAACAAAAAGAAAAGTTTGCTTAAGAGCACAAGTAAATCACGAAAGGAAACAGTTATTTTCATTAAATAATTGCACATTTCTCATAAATCCAGACAAGTCCAAATGACAGGAAAGCTATTGGATGAGAAATAAGTCAAATAACCACAAAAATGTTTGGGACAAGGATAATTCTTAATCCTGATAATCTACCAATGAAGATTTTATCAACCCTTAATAGAACCTTTGATAAGAATACCTTCACTAAGCACCAGGAGCATCTACTAATGGAAATACAACCATCCTCATGGGAGAGGAGGAACCGAAAACCTAACACAACATGAAAACAGCACACTCAAACACTACCCATGAGAAGAAAAAATACCACTCACACTCAGATAATGTGGATCTCCACAATTCTGTCCAATTGACAGCTTTTATTACCAACCAAGATCAACTGGTCAGATGGTAAGGATCACCAAGTTTTCCAATTGTTGGAGGATTGCTTATCAGAGCATATTTTAAAAATAAGTACTAGCTGGCTGTAAGAACCAATTATGCATTTTTTTTTATCAGTAAGAACCAATTATGCATTTACTGCATGCAAGAAAACTTTCATTAGCTTTATCCTCTCTAAGAAACAAGCTTCTGAAACCATATGATGGCTAGACATGCCACAACATTTCCAGCTCTTTGATTTGCAAACTTAGACCAAGTCAGAATTAAAAATAAAAAACACATGGGGGAACTAATTGAGGATATTTGATCTTACTGAAAATATTGCCATCTAATGGTTGATAAGAAGCAATTCCAAAAAGACTTGAGTCTGTTGGTGAAGGTACTAACCAGTCAGGCCCTTGGCAAAAGTATAGCCTTTTGAACTGACATAGGTTCGAGGATTTGGCATCTGGTAGTTCCTCAAGTACTCTTTGTGGCCCTACACAAGTAATTAACAAAGGAAATACATGAAAACAATGCAAAAGTTTCTTTTTCTATTGTGGAGTACATTGATGATTAACAAACCTTGGTTATTACACAAACATCAACATTGCTTCCACTACCCAAGTCATTGAAAATACCAGAGCATATAGCCTCACAGACAAGCTCTATTCCCTCTTCTCTCTGCAAAGGAAATTCCGAAAACCTCAATTTCCATTTAGTTGTATTAATTCTGTCACACATGGTCTACAACCCCAGTATCTAGTGCTAAAAAGATAGGCAACTTCCTTTTCCCACTACAGATGACATGGAAAAAAAAAGTACTGGCTATTCTATGAAGTACTAGCTATCCAATCTACTCAATAGAAAGGATGGAGAAAATCATTCTATCACTTGTCATGGCATAAAATATCACCACCAAATTATCTAAATTTGGATCCAGTATTCCAGTAATAGCAAGGATGTTCCATAACAACTATTCTATATTGAATTGTGGCAAATGCATGTAAGTCCTCTGCTGAATTGAATATCAATGGATCAATCATCAATGGCATAATATATGGAAGCTGACTATTTAACCAATGGCAGACCAACTTACAGTCAGGCCTTCCCTGTACTTTGACTCAAAGACAGCCATTGCAGCTAAGGAACCCGAACCCATTGTAGCAAATGGCAGTGTGTCAGTTGAGCCATGAGGGTATATCTGCATTATATGGCATTTTGGATATAAAGGTCAAGCATTGTCAGAACCTGAAAAGACTGCCATCCCTGGATAGCAGAAACAAGCATGAAATTTTACCGTGTGCAAATGTGGTCCAGTGACATCAACTCCACCAAGTACTAAAGCAGCACTGACATAACCTTGGTAACTGAACAAGAGGTAAAGCAGTTAGGTGAGTATCATATATTTCCATCGTGTAAATTCCCAATATTGTTTTTTACAGAATAGCTGAATGAAAAACATTTTTTGTCAGTACCTGAGCAATATTTACCTGAAAAGATGAGATTTCAGAAGTGTAAGAGCTGTAACAACCCTTGATACCCGACCAGTGTGATAACAGTGTAGCTGCAGCTGGGAGCTTACCATGTCTAACAAGAAGACAAGAACAAACGAAGAATCCTTGATGATACATGTGAAAGAACTATTACACAGCAATGTAACTGTGGAAAACAATTAGATGCAAGTCATGATACAAATCATTTAGAAATCAATCTTGAAAAATACCTGTTACTGCCTCTGTATCAGCAGCAGTTCCTGCTCCACAGCAATAAATATTAGGTGCCATATAATGGATTTTCTCACAGTTCTTGTCACAAACTATGGGTCCTTCAGTGGCTCTTGTATCTGCTCCAAGAATTACACCATCCTGTAGAGAAATTTCAAGAGAAAGAGAGAGAAATGAATAAAGAAACTCAAATAGGGAGAAGATATGAAATGGTTATTAGGCTTGGATGATAATGATGACAGGGCAATAATGAAATGGTTATTAGGCTTGGATGATAATTTCATTTAAAAAATAAAAAAAATAAAAGAGGCATTAGAAAGGATAAACTTCATCACCTTTTCGATTTGAGAATATGTGGTTGAAGGCAAGGTTCTAAATATCGACACGGGCCAATACGCCGGTAGGGCGTATTGGCCTGTATCGGTACATTTTTTTAAAAGTTTTATTTATTTTTTTCGAAACCGGTTCAAAGGTGTTGGGGCGTATCGGTAAGCCATCGGCACAATACGTATCAGCCAATACGGGCCGATACATATCGATACTTTGAACCTTGGTTGGAGGACCCCTCGTTCAAAGAAAGAATTAAAATCTGGTAGGATGAGGAAAGACCAAGGAATAGAAAGAAATCCAAGAAGCACTTAGGTTCATGAGGCAAGCTTAAAGCTTTAAAAGGGATGATCAAGGCTTGGAACAAGGAGCACTTTGGAAGGCTTGAAGAAATCCAAGAAAAAATTTCCTCTAGAATTGAGGCCCTAGACAAAAAAGAAGCTATGAGGGAAATGAGTCAGCAGGAAAGAGAAAAAAGGTGGAAGCTGAAAATGGAACTGGAAGATTTTTTGCGAAAAGAAGAAATATCTTGGGGATAGAAATCAAGATGCAAATGGCTTCAAGAGGGGGATGGTAACACAAGGTTTTTTCACTCTTTAGCAGAGGGGAGGAGGAAGAATTTCATCAGGAGCATAGAGGTAAACGGAGTTGAACTGACAAGGGAAGAGAAGATAGTAAAGGTTTTTGTGGATCATTTCAAAGGAATCCTTTCCAATTCTGATGGGAGAAGACAAAACCTTCCCAGTCTAGAGTGGACTAAGATAATAGAGTTCCAATCCAAAGCTCTGGAGAGCAATTTTAGTGTTGAGGAGATTAGGGAGGCTGTATTCTCAACGCACAGATCAAAAGCACTGGGTCCAAATGGATTTACCAGGGCTTTTTATCAAGATTGTTGGGAGACTCTAAAGAATGATTCGAAAGAGGTTTTTGATGAGTTTTACCAAATTGGGAAAATCTCCCTAGGATCCAATTCAACTTTCATTGCACTAGTCCCTAAGAAGAAGGAAACTAAATCCCCAAAGGACTTTAGGCCAATCAGTTTAGTAGGTAACCTATAAAAAATAATTGCTAAGGTCCTTTCAGGAAGGCTGAAGAAAGTGTTACCGGCAGTAATCTCTCCATTCCAAGGGGCCTTTGTAGAGGGCAGGAAAATAGTGGATCAGATCTTAGTGGTGAATGTTTAGCAGAAAAGAAGAGAAGAGGTGAGAAAGGAATGATGTGTAAGTTGGACCTTGAAAAGGCTTATGACTTAGTGGAGTGATCCCTTCTCCTAGAGGTAATGGAGAAATTTGGTTTGGGAGAGAGATGGAAATTGTGGATTAAGGGGTGCTTAAGCTCGATGCAATATTCAATCTTGATTAATGGGTCTGCTAGAGATTTCTTCCCTGCTAGGAGACGTTTGAGACAGGGGGATCCTCTTTCCCCATTCTTGTTCATCCTGGTGGCTAAGGTGCTTAGCAGGATGATCACTAAAGCAGACTTGGACAACTCACTAAGGGAGTGGAGGATGGGTAGGAGGAGGTTGTGGTTACACACATGCAGTTTGCAGATGATATAATCTTATTTTGTAACAGCTACAACTTTGATTCCCTTAGAAACCTAAAAGCATTGATAAGAAGTTTTGAGGATAGCTCTAATCTAAGGGTAAATCGGGGAAAGAATTGTATTTCAGGTGTTAACATGCAAGAGGAGGTTATTGGTGGATTAGCTGAGGTGCTTGGTTGTGAAGTTAAAAACTGGCCCATAGAGTACTTAGGTCTCCCGCTGGGTGGGAATCCAAGGACTATGGGGTTTTGGAAACCAATAGTGGAGAGATTTACTAAACAATTGACCTCCTGGAAAAGGAATTATATTTCATTGGGAGGAAGGATAACCTTTGATCAGAGCCACTTTAGCAAATCTCCTGGTATACTTTCTCTTTACTTTTCGGGTACTTGTTAATATTGCTAAGCAGCTAGAGAAGATTATGAGAGATTTTTTATGGGAACCAGGGGTTGAAAAGAAGGATTATTTGGTTAATTGGGAACAGGTTAGTAGGCCGAAGGAGAAGGGGAGCCTTGGGATAGGTAATTTGGTTCAGAAGAATCTAGCTCTTTTAGAGAAATGGTTGTGGAGATTCCCACTCGAAGCATGGGGTTATTAAGAGCATACATGGGCAATTGGACAGTGGCTGAGATGCAAAGGTAGCCTCTAATGCAACTTCAACCTCTCCTTGGAAAGCAATCTATGAGGTATATCCCATCTTTCTCAACCTCATTCGGTATGATGCAAGTAATGGGCTAAAAGTCTTGTTTTGGGAGAATATTTGGATGGGGGACAATCCTCTGAGAATCCAATTCCCTTTGCTCTATGCACTCTCCACTTAGAAACTTGAACCTATATCAAAATTTGTGTTTTTTCTCTAATTCAGGTTTAAGTTGGGATTCTGGCTTTAGAAGAGGGCTTAGGGATTCAGAATGTGACTCTCTTATGCTTTTATTAGTTAAACTTGAGTCAGTTTATTTGGATCAAACTCTGGGAGGACAATACGGTGTACCGGTGTAGTCAGTTTCGTCGGATGGATTTTTCACTTGTGCCTCTTTTTCAATTTCTTAACACAAACGAATGGTTTGAGGGTGAACTTCCTGGTGAAAGAAATTTGGAACAAGCCTATCCCTCCTAAAATTCAGGCCCTTTGTTGGGAGATCTTTCTTGGAAAGGTCAACACCTGTGAAGTGCTGTAGAAAAGGCCAAATAGATGCCTATCCCCTCACATGTGTTCTCTCTGCTTGAATAGTGGCGAAACTATTTCCCATATCTTTACTTCCTATTCCTTTGTGCATTATGTTTGGGAGCAGCTATGTTTTCTATTTGGGTGCAGATGGATTCCTCCTTAGGATGTGGCGGGCCTTTTTGATCCTCAATTCTTGAGACAACCAACAAAAAGAGGAAAATTACTTTGGAAAGCAACGAGGGCAGTGATGATTTGGACCATTTGGGAAGAAAGAAATGGGAGAATTTTCAATTATAAGAGTAGGACCCATGCAGAAATCCTTGAGTTAAGCTGAAAGCTGTACATTGGGTGAAAACTTTGGATGATTTCAAAGTCTTTTCATTGAATTGATATCTTGAAAACCTGGAAAGAGGTGGCACTATCGGCTATAGGCAAGGCAAGGACATTGATGGAATGGAAGCCCTTGACCCCCAATTTTATAAAACTCAACTTTGATTGAAGCTTCCTTGGTAATAGGGGATTGGCAAGGGTAGGGGCATATTCAGAGATAAAGAAGGTAGAGTGGTGGCTCTATATTCAGGACCCTTCGAGCATAGTGATGCATTGACAGCTGAACTGGTTAGTCTACTGCAGGGGTTAAGGCTTGCAAAACAACTGGGTTTCTGCAATCTAGAGGTGGAAGGGGATTCCCAAGTAGTCATATCATGGACCAGAAATAGTTCCTAGATTCCTTGGGTATTCAGGGAGATTGTAAGCCTAACAAGGGAACTAAATGTTTCCTTTAAGTGGGTATGGATGGCAGATTCTCTGGCCAAACAAGGGGCTGTGAGAGGGCAAATGTTTTGGGAAAATCTGTAATCATTGTTGATTTGGAGTGGAACTTAGATCTTGTAATTCCTAATCTTTCATTAATAAAATTCTACTTCTGTTAATAAAAAAAGATGGCGATTCTTTCTTTCAGCAACACCATTTTGTTGGGGTGTTCGGGGTGTGAGTCAAGTCCATTTGCATGTATACTGTACCCCTTCAAATTGTCTACACTTTCAAGAGAGGCTTGAGATCTATGGCCTTGATGGGGTCAAGCCTTAGCCCATACAAATGCACCAATCCCCCTCCATATTGAAATCCATAGTAAATCGGCCCATGAGGCCCAATTGTTGAAGCCACTGCACATCCAAAACTATGTCTGCCCCACTAAATTTCAGAGGATGGAGATCCACAGTAAAGAGTTAGTTCTGTATCTTTAGGTCCAGTCCCTTGCAAATACCCTCACAACTGTGCCAGTTACCATTGGCCACGTGTACTTTGAAGGGTGAAGTGGGTTGCACAATCAATCCTAGCTGGCAGGCAAGCATGTGCACTCTCATTGTCTTGGGTGATGAAGTGAAACTGGTTAAGGCCTATAGAGAAATCTCATAGGAGCCTGATTCCTGGGCTCCTTTTGGTGGGCCCCTTCTTCTAGAGTCACCTAAGATTCATCCTCATCTGGCACATCGATTTATAGAAGAAACACCTTTTGGGCTTTGCACTTATGCCTCGTGCTGAACTTGCCATCACAATTATAACTCAGTCCCTTTTTCCCTTCGGGCCTGCATTTTGCCCCAAGTTAATCTCTTGAAAGGAATGCTAGGTGGGGCAGTGCTATTGGGCCAAATTGGACCCATCTCAAGTTGGGGGTGTTTAATATATATATATATATATATATATATATATATATACCCATCTCAAGTTGGGGGTGTTTAATATATATATATATATTAAATAGCCAAGATAGTTGCTGGCTGAAGGTCTTTCAATTCAATTCGAATGTCATCATGGAGGCCGCCTATAAAACACCCAATTAAGGCTCATTCAGGTCAGCCATGCACCCTAGTGGCTAAACATTCAAATTCAATTTAGTGCTTGTGTACCAATCTAGTTTGTTTGAGCCTAGAGAGGGCTTCATCATAGTCTTCATAAGTTGTTGAACCAAATCTAATGCACAAAGCTTCTATGAAACCACTCCAAGTCACCTGTTTGTTTGATTTGCAGTACCATTAGTACCAAAGGATGGCTCCTCCATCTAGATAAATAGATGCAATGGTTACTCATTGATGACCAAGTGTTTCATGGTATTCAAAGTACCTCACTGCCTTATAGATCTAGAGAATGGGGCCTCACCTGAGTATGAGGGGAAATCGATTTTGGCATGCTTCCCAAGGGGGAGACTCACCCTAATTAAGGCCTCTCGAGCTAACCTACCTATTTACTACCTTTTGGTGTTTCTCATCCCTTCAAAGGTAAAATGTCAGATTGAGAAGCTCCAACGAGATTTTTTGTGGGACAGTGGTGGAGAAAAAAGGTGTCATCTTATAAGCAGGGAGCAGGCTTGCAAACTAAAGGAGGAAGGTGGGTTGGGTATTGGGTATATTAAGGAAAGAAACTTAGCTCTTCTTGGAAAATGGTTGTGGAGGTTCACTCTTGAGCCAAATACACTTTGGACAGCCATCATCAGAAGCAAATATGGGTTAAATTCTAATGGTGGGGATAGTAAAGTCCACTTGACCTGGGAGAATGCACCAAACCCTTGGAAAGGTATCTGCTCTTGTTACACTAATTTTATTTCCTTTACTAGATATCGAGTGGGGGATGGGAACAAGATTAAATTTTTGACTGGTCTCTGGTGGGGGAATCAAACCTTAGTTGAATCTTAGCCTCACTTGTTTTGTCTTAACCAAACTTAGGGAGATACCATTGCCTCTTGCTTTTATCCTTCCTACTTTGGGATTAGTTAGAACCTTAGCCTTAGAAGATCTCTAAGGGACGTGGAGATTGCTGAAATAACAAACCTCCTCCAATCCCTACAGGAAGTCTACTTCTCCCCTTCTTCCTTAGGCAGTTGTATTTGAATCCTTCACCCAGTCAGAAAATTCTCAACCAAGACTTTCTTCAAGGCACTCAACAAAGATGACAAAGATAAGTGGCTAATTGCAATGCAGGAAGAAATGGAGTCACTCAATAGAAATCATACTTGGGACTTGATTGAACCACCTAAGAATAGAAAGGTGATGGGCTGCAAGTGGGTATTCTGTAATAAGGAAGGAACAATAGATAATGAAGAGGTGAAGTACAAAGCTAAATTAGTAGCAAAGGGGCATAGCCAGAAAGAGGGTGTGGACTATAATGAGATTTCCTCTATGGTACATTCATCTATTTGCATTGTGTTATCCATGGTGTCTAAATTTGACTTAGAGCTTGAACAACTTGATGTTAAGACAACATTCCTTCATGGTGAGTTGGAGGAAAACATTTATATGGAGCAACCAAAGGCTTTAAAGAGCCTGGAAATGAGGGTCTAGTGTGCAAATTTGGAAGATCGTTTATGGTTTAAAGCAATCACCTAGACAATGGTACAAGCGCTTTGATGCTTTTATGGTTGATTCAAGTTACAAGCGAAGTTCTTATGATTATTGTATTTACTACAGGATTCTAGAAGACGGTTCACCTATTATTTTGTTGTTGTATGTTGATGATATGTTTGTAGCTTGTAAAGATAATAGAGAATGTCTTGGAATTGAAGATCAAACTTGGTGTTGAGTTTGATATGAAGGATCTAGGAAGAGCTAAGAAGATTCTTGGGATGGAAATCATCAGAGATAGAAATACAAGCAAACTATGGGTTTCTCAAAGGAAGTATATTCAAAATATTTTGGAAAGGTTTGGAATGTCAAATGCTAAATCAATTCAATCACCACTGACCACTTGCACAGCATTTCAAGTTGTCAGCAGAATTGTCACCAAGAACTGATGAAGATAGAGAGCATATGTCACACATACAATATAGTAGTGTTGTTGGGAGCCCTCTGTATGCAATGGTATGCACTAGGCCTAATATTGCCTCACGCAGTTAGCATTGTCAGCAGGTATATGGAAAATCCAAGGAGACAACATTGGCATGCTGTAAAATGGATTTTTCGATATATGAGAGGTACTATTGATGTGGGTTTATTGTTTGACAAAGGATCATGTAGACATCAGTTGGTTGGTCTTGTTGCTGATTATGTGGGGGATTTAGATAGCCGTCATTCCATGATAGGTTACATATTTCTTCTAACAGGAGGTCCCATTAGCTAGAAGGCAATGTTGCAGCTTGTTGTTGCTTTGTTCCCCACAGAGGCTGAGTATATGGTAGCAGTGGAGGGAGCTAAAGAAGTTATTTGGTTGACAGGTTTTGTTAATGAATTGGGCTGCAACAAGATAAATCAATCTTATTGTGTGACAATCAAAGTGCAATTCACCTAGCAAAGAACTCAGTGCACCATGGAAGAACAAAGCAAATAGATGTAAAATTTCATTGGATTCAAGAGATAGTTTTCAATGGTAAAGTACACTTGGATTAGGTGAGCACACATGAAAATATAGTAGATATTCTTACCAAGCCTCAAGCCTGTCACTACAAACAAGTTTGGGTGGTTTGTCTTGGATATGAGATGAAAGGAGATGCTCCTATGGAGCAAGAATGGCACCTCATGGATTGTGAGGTATGAGTTCACTGGTGATCTGTAAATGCATAAGTGAGCTACTTGACATGGACTCTTTACTTTACTTCGATTACAAGCCAAGGTGGAGAGTGTTGGGTTTATGGGGTTTCATCAAGGGTATTTTTGGTTTTTATGTCTTGTAATATCAACCATTGGAAACCATTAAGATCCAAGGGTTGGTATCTATTAGGTTTTCCCTTTTGTTGTTTCTTTGCCTTTGAGAAAAAGGTGTTAAGAAGACAATAGAGGAAGACAAGAACGTAAGAGAGAAAGGAAAGCTGTAGAAGGAGAGCCATTGTAACTCTATTAGAAGCTTCTATAATTGATTTCTTACTCTTGAACGTCCATGGATGTAGGCTAAAGAGCTGAACCACATAAATCTAGTGTGCTCTCTCCATTTTTCTTCCATTTTCTTTTAAATTTCAGCTCTTGTGTGTGTTTGTTATGCTTGAATGCACTGTTCCATTAGCAATATTTTAAACTCTTAGAAGGATATGCAAGGATATTTTCAAAGGTTCGGTCCATATCCAATTTACCCCTCCCGAGCCAGGAATAGCCAGGATCAACATTAGGTAATGTCCCTTTGTTTTCAACTTTTCGTAGGCACATTTAACAACATATTATCCCAAAATATTGCCCTAAGACCTCCCACCTTCAATCAAAGATCAGATATAACACCACCAAGAATTTTCATATTCTCAACTTCTAGGTAATAATTGTTGACTAATCTTTGCACTTCAAAAGCATCTTGGACTAAAGATTTCTCCAACCCAGCAGTTATCTTAGCCAATTAAAGATAAGAAAAGGCAATTGATAGAAAAAATAGACCAATGTGAACCAAATCCATGTGACTTTCCAACCATCACCATCAGATAAATAGCTGTTTTTATTTTTTAATAAAATTTTCTTTACTACCAAATAAAAATTAGTGTTCATTCATATTGTGTATCTCTTTATGTCCTCTCATGCATTCATGAACACAGAATTATCTTTTTTTTTTATTTGTTGTAAACTGGCTGAAGAAAGGGGAAGGAGCAATCTGGAGGCTAAGGAATGAGCTCAGGCGCTTTAAGCAAGTTTCTAAAGACATGGCAATTCAAATAAGATGGATTAGAAGATCATCTAACAGCATGGCTGATGGTCTAGCTAAACAAGGAGTTCAAAGACAATCTATGTTCTGGGATATGTTATAGTTAGTGGAGCTTCCTTTGGGCTATTTTTGGGGCTTGTTGTATCTAGTGGCTTTGTTTGTTGGGTTATGCTTTGTAGTTGGTGGGTTTTCTGTGGACTTTTTGTCTACCCACAACTTCTTGTTGGACACAACTTTTTAATTTAATGAATCAATTCTGTGTTGCTGATAAAAAAAAAAAGAATTATATTTTTGATATACAATACTTAATGAAGTTACCCTTGGTCAAAACAAAAAAGGATCCATGAAACTGCAGTCTACACTGTTTTGATTAAAAGTACAATATGCAAAACAGGCTTACTAATAAATGTAAGCATAAGTATGTATATATGCTATAGGATTGCATTCAGGTATCTGGAGTGAAGGTGGTTATTAAATGGATCTATCATTAGATATCCATGTCTGGACTAATCAGGTCCTGGTCATCATCCAATCCATTGACAGAATGACAGCTCAATCAGACATGCTATCAACCATTTCACCGTTGCATAGTCAGTTTGTAATATGTTCAGGATCAGGGAAAATAAGTTCCATGCCATGATCCCCTGCCAGAAAACAATACTTTCCAGGATGCAAAGTTCCATAATCAGGGTGAAGGAAATTGTGTTATTAACACATAAAGGTGTAAGGAACTAGGAAGGAAATTTTGGATAATTAGTCCAAAGCCTTGTGGACCTGCTGTAATAAGTCCCGGGTGGAAAGCGTAGCTAATCAAGGCATTGGATCTGCTCCTATTTTAGCACAATCCTCAATAAGCACAGATGAACTTGTGAATAACTTTTTTCAACTGAAATTTCCATCAAAATCTTAACTCAATTTACACATGGAAGATATGAAAGGATCAAAATATCGATACAATATGCCCCGTATGAGGTGTATTGTATCCATATCGGTGGTCATGGAGACAGATGGAAGCACTGATACACACAGGGTTGGGGGTTTTGAAAGTCTGGGATGCTGGAAAGCACCCTCTCATGCTGATAAAATAAAAAATTAGAAAAATAAGAAAAGAAAAAGTATCAGCAATTGCGTATCGGTGCGTATCGATATTTTGATCCTTGAAGATAGGTATTGGATTACATGATCTTATTGTGATTGGTTCTTCAAGGTCCATTGCTTAATGAAATGGTAAAATCTATGACTAACAAGTGTAAGAAAGTATGTCCAAGTCTGAGAGTGGCCACTTTGTGCATAAAAGGAAATGCCAAATGTTAGGCCAATCCACCCCTCCCAATAACCCAGATAGTCAGGACCAACATTAGACAATGGCCCTTATCCTGATTGGTTCTTTAAGAAACTCAAATGGTTTAACAACCTACTACCCTAGAACCCTATTCTAACTGTAAATCATTGATCAACCACGGTAATTTCAAGTTCAGATAAGAGGAGTCTAAATAATTCACCGTTGCACGCATTGTCAAAGAAACCTAAGACATAAAGAATAATCAGTAGATGGTACTCTCTAGAGAAACGATACTCCAAACATACCTTGAAAATAAGACCAACAATGGTCGTTCCTGTTTTCCTGAAAGATGGAGGTTGAATACCCTTTCCTGAGAGCATTTCATTTCTTCTACAGAGATCAAAACTAAACCCACCCTTGGGAGGAACATCTACAACGGCTTGAGACATGTCTGATTTTTTGTCAACCTGCAAAAGAAAGTGCATAACTACAACCATGTATTATGGTATTTATGATTAACCGTAATAATTGGTAATTAAAACATGGGTTACCAGAAGCATTGTATGTTAGTAAACCAACGGTGGCGAATATATTGAAAAGCGAAGAAAACAAGTATAACTAATTTACCAGAAAATTTACACAGAAAAATTAAAGGCGAAAGGATAGCTGAGAATAGACAGTTCGTAAGTGAAGAATGAATTTAATCAAAACAATAAACTTAAAAAGCGCATAGTTCATTTCTAAAACATAATATCAAAGGCAGAGGGCTTGGCATTTCTAATTCAGAATCTTCAATTAGGGAAAGACAAAAGGACATGAACATTGTGATTTGTTCAGGAGAAAAATGCCAAATTAGATCGGACGGAGAGAATAGAATTACAAGAAAAATGGTTTAATTTGCGTGAAGCCGAAAACACTCATGAAGTCACGATAGCATTTTGTTGCGAAGCCATAGTTTTAAGCTTTTAGTGTTTCAGGGACGATTCATTTAAATTTGAAGCTGAAGTTCCTTTTTATCCCCTCAAAATCCTATAATCATTAAAGCAAATACTTACGAGGAGATCGGAGACGCAGCGAGATCGCCAGGAAGTAGTTCAGTCGGACATTGCTAAAAGAAACACGGATTTCGAAACTTTTACAGACTTGGGTGGAAGAAAGAGAAGTTGGTACTCCCATCCCGTGGGCTTATTGCAGTGAATACGCATCGGTGCCCCACAGCCCAGCCCAGCCCATCTGATCCGATCACTTGGGAACATCTCCGCATCACAATTACGGGAGATGTTCGCAATGCACGCTGAAATACGGGAGATGATAGTATGTAGGCATCCTAGGCAGATATTATGGGAGATGTTTTCAATGCACGCTGATATGTGCATGTGAGGATAGTATGTATGGAGAGCGGATCTGCTCCTCGAGGGCGCCTCACACGCACACCCTACCATGCATTGGAAATATTTCCCGTAATTATAAGTGATTATTCGGGGAGATGTTCCCAATGCACGGTGGACGTGCATGTGAGGCGCCCTGTGTGACGAGCAATCCCGTTCCGTATGTAGGATAGCAAGTCCCTCGGAAATGTTTTCAATGCACGCTGAGATGTGCATGTAAGGATAGCAAGTCCAAGTCTCCAAGATGCTGAATTGAAGCCAAATTCAAGTGGGCTATGGCCAATATTGAGGTGTAGGGCTATTCACGGGTCAGGGTGGGTCGGTTTATTGAGATTTTTCCAACTAACCCGACCTGGTCGGGTTATTTGAAATTGAAATCGAAACCAACCCTGTGTTAAGTAAAACCGACCTAATCGGTTTGAGTCAGGTTGGGTCAGTTTAGGTCAGTTTCGGCTCTAAGTTCAACCATGGTAATAAATTGGTAGATTGGGCGTCAGAGAAGTAGCTAGCAACATCATCCAGCATGGAAAGCACATAAATTAAGAGAAAACAGGTCAATAACTTTGTGAAGCAGGAGCACCCCCCAATCAAGTTATTAAGAGAATAGAAAGTCAAACTGTATTAGAGAAATAAAACTGAAATTTGTATATTTCAAGAAACCTTCTAATCTAAGTAAAAAAGGACACATAATTCTAATTGTAATTGGTTGCCTATTTGGTGTAAAAGACCATAGAAACTAGGATCATTTGATTCTTTTCTTTAAACTTTTCCAAAAATATTCCTTATCTAGTTGTCTTACAATACTTGCCATTAATGTCATTCCTAACTAGAAGACTAAAACTTAAGTTAGGTTGTAACTACGATAGAGACAACCTAGTTAAGTAGGAACTAAGTAGGTTGTAACTACTAACTACTAAGTCGGTTCGGTTCGGGTCGGTTTTGGTTTTCACACATAAAAACCAAAACAGACCCGAACCATCAGTTTATGATTTTTTACAGCCTGAAACCGACCGGTGCTGAAGAAAACCCGACCGACTCGGGTTGGGTCGGTCCGGGTTGGGTCTTCTTATGAACAACCCTATTGAGGTGTAAATCAGGTCGTGCTCGACTTTGGACCGGCCTGGCATAACGGCATGTGCGTCGTGCCAGGCTCAGCACGATCGTGTGGATCATGCTGGGTTTGGGGTTTTAGGTTTGCAAGCCAAGTTGGTCTGTGTGCTGGGCCGGTTTGTGTGTCGACGCATGGTCCAGCCCATGGCCCGGCCCAACATGGCCCATATATATATTTTATATATATCTATATTATATTAATTATAATTATATAATAATATAGTATATAATATATTAATAAAATAAACAAATTTTTCAATTTTATTATATTAATTTATTTAATTATTGTATATATAAGCAATTGTATATATCAAAATTCATATAAAATTAAAACTTTAAGTTTTTTTTTCAATTTTAATAAATAGCTTTGGCCCGGACCACAGCCCGACCTGTGGCATGGCACTGGCCTGCATGGGCCCACACGGCCCATTTTACACCTCTAGGCCAACATGTCCATCGAAAGGAAATAGGAAATAACAAAACCTTCACTAGGTGTACAACCAAGGTTCAAAATATCGTATCGGTATTTAGGTACACGTGAAAATATATTTTTTTTTAGTTTTTTTTTATTTGGTTTTTGGGGAGTTAAATACAGGTATTTTTTATTAAAAAAGAGTGGGCCTCGAAACACCTTTAAACAAGCCTGTATCAGGACTCAAAAGATACGATATAGAACATATCATATTAAAATTTGGGAGAATGACCAATAACCCTAGGGTCAGAATTTGTAGGCTCAAAGTACATTTGGGGTAGGTGCCAGCTCAGAATTGATGCCAATTCATGGGCGGTATGAATGCATAGAGTGTAGTTTTGGACCTTCTAAATGTTTATAGCTTTGCAGTGGGAATCAAAAATCTACATTAGGCTTGTCCGTACTTTTCCATTGAAATTTTGAACCTTGCGTGAAACTATAGTTTTTTTTTTTTTGTTAGTGCGTGGAACTATAATTTAGTGAACTAAATTTTAGGTCCAGTCCTCTTGGGAGATGGGATTCCGACCCTTAATTACAACACTTGCAGATTGAGAATATCTCCGTACTTGTATCGAGATATTCTTAATGCATGACTAGGAGGGACTCTGCACCCAGTGTGAGCATTGTGAGGACCAAATCCAATTTCTAATCTAATCTATTGAATTGATCAATATAATGAACCAACTACTTAACATCAATTTGCTTCTTAACCCAAAATTTTATCTGAGGTCTTTAGCCTGTGTTTGGTGCAATTTTATTTGTATTAGTATAAATGCATGGGAGTGCAAATGAAAAAAAATGTAAATTCTCATTTAATTTTGTTTTAGGTTCTATTTTATTATGCTTCATGTCTTAATTTACTTCATTGGTAATGCAACCAAATAAAATAAGCTAAAATTTTAAATAAAAATAGGTCATAATTTACACCCAAATCATTTGCACATACTGACACAGCTTCACAAAAGTGCAAATTTATTTGCATTGCAACCAAGCACAGACTTAGAGATTTTATGAGCAAGCCAACTAGCACCTTCTTCTTAACTCATCATTAACTCTTAGGCTCCGTTTGCTTTTTGGATAGTTATTTGCCCGGTTAAGTATTTTTTGGGAAATACTAAATGCACTTATCCATTTTTTTTATTTTCCACGTAAATAAGATAATGACCATTTTATCCATAAAAATCATTATTAAAAAGGGCAATTTTATCCCATCCAAGTGTTGGCAACTTTCTCGTAGGTGGAGAAAGTTACTTACCCACCTAGGAGATTAGTATCACTTACCCGAATAAATTTTTCATTGAGCCTACATAAATATAAAAAAAGAATATGGGTATCTTGATCAATAGAAACCAAAATCATATTAACCAACTTCCCCCTCTCCAAATCTAAAAAACAAATAGACCCTTAGTATACATACATCTGTAAGAATGTATTATACATATCTAGAGGCCCAAGATGACCTAAACCTAATCCAAGCTCAACTTTGTGCTAAAATTGAGGTCCAAGCCTCGCCCTAGTTTCTAGACCAGTAGACCAAGCTAAACTCAATCAGACCAGGCGTGGCGTTATTGAGACCAGATATACTCCTCACATTGGGCGCCTCACACCAACTTTACAGGCACATCTCATCATGCATTGAGAACATCTCCCGCATTTATACGTTAGCATTCATGGGAGATGTTCTTATTGCATGGTGAAATGTGCCTCTAAGGCCGGTGTGAGGCACCCAGTGTGAGGAGCAGATCTGGTCTTGGCATTATCTCCATTCTGTAATGCTCACTCCCTTTCCCCTTATCTTTTATTTTCTTTTCTTTTTATATTTTCCTCAATTTCCCCCTCTTTTTACCCCGGGTAAAAGAGGACTATTTTGAGTGTGGCCCAATCACGCCATAATTGCACTCTGCCACTGCATAACTTGATGTATGTTCCGTTTTCCATAGCATTGCAGATTTATCCTTAGGGTGCAAATGATAGCCGATTGTTGGAATTTGAAATCAAATCCAATTTTATTAAGGGTGATCTAAATTCCATCGTTTATATTTGGATCAAATATGGATCCACCCCGACCATCCCTATCCAGCAATATGATATAATTATTGGATATTTATATTATAACATTAAAGTTGGTTTAAATATTGTATTTTCACTAAATCGTCATAGATTCAAGCTTATACATGTAATTTTCAATTAATTTTGTTTATAAAATATAATAGTAAAGTCGTTTTTAGTTCATTTTATTAATGATTTCGATCATTTCTATTCTAATTTATTTATACTATTTAATATCCAATAATTATCTGAATTCGCCTATATTCAATTCGATTTATCCTTTTGCAGCCCTACTCATCCTTAAATGGGTCCTATCTAAGTAGATGAAATGGGTATGGGAGCAAGTAATGCTGGGTTAAGCTAAATTGAGGTTATCCGCAGCTCAACCCAAGGCGTTTAAACCCCCCAACTCGACCTTCAACCCTATGTGGTCAATCCTAACCCATCCCAATCCAAAATTCTTCAATCTTAACTCAGCCCAACCCAAAGGCAACCTAATGTTGATTTGGGCTTCTTCGCTTTTTTTTTTTTCCCTTATGAAAGAATGTTGTCACTTCTTATACTTGGGTCAGCTGATTATGGTACAGTACGAGGGAATCATCCAACGGTGGATGTTAATGTTAAAAATGGTATATATATGCATGATACCGCTTAACATATGATATAGATGATACATTTGTTTAATTAGCACAAATATGAATAGATATGTCGGGTTCAGGGATAGGTCAAGTTGCTAGAACCAGAATGGTATAGGTCCATGCAGATGCTGCTTTGCACATAAGCTTTTTTAGGAGTTCACATCTGGCCCCCCACAGAATGCATCTCAAAAACTCCCCACATGCACATCTCAGTGTGCATTGAAAACATTTTTCGTATTTATTATGGGAGATGTTTCCAATACAAGATTGGGATGTGCTGTGGGACGTTTTTGGGCATAATCTGTGAGGGGCAGATTTAGATTTATGAATGTACGACATTTGTTAGAGGATCATTTGATAACTTTTAGCCAATTTAGGCCATACTTGTCAAGAAATAATTTATTTGGAGAGCTCAAGTTATTGAGTAGGTGAAAAAGGAAGAGTGCTTATAGAGGACCCTAGCTAGCTCTCGTGCTGTGTAGCACCTTGTCTCCATAAAGAACAAAAAAAAAGCGATCAATTTGATAAAGAATCAATGCAACGCCATGTAAAAGGACATAAATATCCTTGACACGAAAACGTTTAAAGCCAACTGATGGACTACATATATCTCCATCTTATGCTCTGAAGAGTGTGAGACTAAAATCGTCATTTCGTAAATACCAACGCCATGAAGGAGTAAGGACTGAATTAGGTAGTGTATGGTACTGAAAGTATGTGAGAATAACAATCCTGTTAATTGATGACCCACATTTCTTTTCCTAAGCATTGCCCTTTTCTTTAATAATTCATATGTGAATAATACAACATTTCTTCATTTAATTTCTACCCTAACGCCTATCACTACTGGGATTTCCTTCAGGTAATCTCGTCTCCAGTGGCTCCATCTCCAGAAGCAAACCTCTCTTGAATTCCACGTAAGGGTAGGCTAGCGGATAGTCTTCTCCTTTTGTTCTCCATCTGCGTGTGCCAAGCAAAATATTTAGAAAATTCATCAACTTAGGAAGCCTTTTTCTATTCTATGGGATGTATGACCAATTGACCATACATCTGTAGGGAATAAATTAATTGCCTATATTAAGCATTTAAGTCGGTGAACGCTTAAAAGCTAATCAATTATTTTACCTATAATTTAGGACAAGATGATGAAGGAAGAATGCAGTCTCTACTTTGGCAAGTTCGGCACCTGGACAGAGACGAAGCCCTCCACCAAAAGGTGAGAAGTTTTTGCCCGGTGCTTGACCCTATCAAGACAAATTTCAAAACCTGTTCATTAGATATGCATATGCCTGGATGTGGATATCGATATTGGGTCTACATAATGCTGGTCCAAGATGGACCTCACTTGGGCTATTGCCAATTGCTGCACAGAACATAAGACCAGTATATACTAGTCTGGTCCCTCCTAACTTTAATTCTAGGGCCTCACTTTTATATGATCAAGACCACCACAGACTCACAGAGTGGTACCACTTCGGACATTAACAAGGCCAAAAGTTTAGCTTCAATATGTGGTGATAACTGATTAACTGGTTGGATATTTTTGCTTCATCTGAGCGGTGGGAAAGAAGCTTCTACTAAAGGAACCAACAAAAAAAAGCCGATCAACCATGTTGATGTTGGGCGAGGTCGGGTCAGTGTATTTGTGTTGGGCCAGTGGATCATTGGACTCATTTTTTGGTAAATGTCCGGTGATTGCCCCGGCCGATATGGTTATGGTACGTACTAGTTAATATGACCCCATAATCAGAATGTGACGTATCTATTTGGTTTGGTATCCTAGGAGACCAATACATAATACATATCTAGAAGAATGGGACCTACATCAATTGTAACATCTTGAAAGGCCATCATATCCCATGCATGCATTAAATTATGCTTTATGCATGCGTATAAAAAATGTTTATGCGTGAAACATATATGTTAATTTGATCATGTAGTGCTTGTCAACATGTATATTTTATGATTTCGGTATGTGTATGTATGTATATGTTTGTAAGTGTGATGCATGTGATTGTCTATTGCCTAGCTAAGGTAACTAATTAAGATATAAGAGAGAAATATGTATGTAATACATACAACCCATCTCCAAGGATTGAACTCTGATGCATTTTCATGAAGAGATGGGTCTAGATGTACGGCTGTAAAGATGGGAAGAACCTTCCATCCAGAGGGAATGAAGTACCCTGCAACAACCACAAACAAAGTTCAAAGTTCACCACAGAGAGAGAGAGAGAAGAGCATCTCAACAAAAGGTAACATAGAGATAGAAATGGAATAATATTGACGAAGACCTTTGAAGTTGACATCCTTAATCGCCTTCCTGTGAACAAACTTGACTACGTTACCACATCTTAGAGCTTCATTGATGACCTAAAACAATCGCCATTAATCAGCCTCATTATAAATGCCTCAACAAATGCATTTCAAAGGGAGAGATAAAGAGCAATACTGTTACTGGTTTACAACATTTTGTGTGAACTCCATTTGCTTGTAATCTTCCCAATTCAAGGATTCTTTCTCTGGCTTGTACTTCCTTATAGCCTCGTGTTCTTCCTGTACAGTTGTTAATTAGAATGAAACCCTTTGTAAGAAGCTGTAACATAAAGCTCTTTTCTACTGTCTTCTCCTTTTGTTTGCATTGATTTTCTTTTTTAAGAAGGAGCGAGATGGAGAGAGAGAGAGAGATGCATACCTTTAGATGCTCAAGAGCATGTGGTGAGTGAGCAAGAAAGTAGACAGTTAAGGCCATAAGTATCGAGGTAGTTTCGTATCCTCCGAGCAGAAGATCCAACACAATACTCACTTTCCCTTCATCATTTAAGCTTGCATTTGACAAAAGCACATCTAAAAAGTCTCCTTTTTTAAGCCCCACATCCACCTTTTCCCTTTCTTTTATAATGGAACTCACCGTGGAAGAAATCCTCGCTCTGGCCTGAACATCCAGCGAACAGAGAGAGAGAGAGAGAGGCTTCAAAGGGTTAGCTGCGCGGTAATACAAGTGGAAACAGTAAAGTATATACCTGGTTGAAGCTAGCTAGCTAGGATTTGTTGTTTTTGTGGGTAAAGCTAGAGTACCTTAACTGCCTTGGCGTATGGGGTTCCTGGTATATATATCGGGAGAGACACCAACCCCTTCATGAAGGTAAGAAAGTCTTTCAATATCTTTGAGGCTACTGGATCTTCCGGTTCCATGCTAAGTATTTCTTTCACTATCAGATTGAACGTGAACTGTTGCAGGTGGAATAATATTATTTAATTAATTATATAATAATTAAGAAGGATATATTAATAAGTTAATATATATATATATATTTCTTGCCTTCTTGGCTTCTTCATAGAACATGACTTCCTTTCTCTCCTTCCAGGACTCCATGAGACTGATCGCGAGCTTCTCTATGTCGTGGAGGTATTCGGGCTTTGACTTGCATGTACTGGCCAAGCTAAGTGCGAAGCTTCTTAGTTTCTTGTGAACATCACCAACCACAACGAGCAAAGAATGCTTTCCGAGTATTCCGTGGATGGGCTTGGGGTAGCTGCACTGGAATAGCTTCTCTTCGTTCTGAAGGATGAACATGTTGAGCTCGTGGTCGCAGGAGACGATGGTTGGACACCCAAATAGATGAGACTTGAAAATTTTCCCGTACCTGCAGGGGAGGAATTAAGCTAAGCAAAATTAAAGAAAAGAAAAACAAAACAAACGGATCGAGACTACTTAAAAAATTAATTAATTATCTCTACATATATTAATCGATGCGATCATTGTCTGCAAAAGCCATTGAGCTGCGACTCAATCATCAGGTCAGGAGCAAGGTTGAGCCAATGAATGAGGTACCGATAGACATTAACTAATTAGCTAAGCTAGCTAGCTAAATACATACTGGAAGCTAGAAAGAGTACTTCTTAAACCTGGCACTTCATGGAACAGAGAAAAAAAGAAGAAATGCAAGAGAAATTTGATCAGAAGATGATTTATCACCTAGAGCAATGGTCGTCTAAGAAGCTCCCCCGAGTGTTTGATTGGTGTGGCCTGAGGAAGGCCAGGGTTTCCCCCAGCTGAAAGGGCCATCCCATGCTCCCATGAGGTAAGTTATTGATGGGCTCTTGTTTTAAAAACAAGGATTGTAGGAAAACAAAAGCCAAAACTAGTCCTAGCGAGGTAGCTAATAAAAGTGGCAGGAGAAGTAGTACTCCAATTCCAACCATAATGCTTTTTCTTTTTCTTTTTTGAATCAGTTGGTACCTTCTCCCATATAAAAAAAGAAACTGAGCTCTCCCTATTGACAAGCTAGAGAGGGAGAGGAGGAGCTGAGCCACTACTTTTGCAATGCAGTGATCACCTCCTCCAAACCCCCTGCCAAGCTTTCAACACTCTCCATTGGTTTGCCGCCCCCTTATTAGCTTCTCTTGACAATTTAAACATTTCAAGCCATCCAACCTTTTTAGCTTTCAAGCGTGAGATTCTCCATCCACAATGTTTTGATCTTGTTTTGGTTCTCTACGTGTCTCAAGTCTCAACGGAACGGCGTACCAATTTTACTCCCCGAATCCAAAAAAAGAGAAATGGGTTTTCCTGAAACTCCACAGCTACACTGGAAGTACTAGTGCAAAAATTTAAGCAGTCCTTGTATAATTTGACCAAAATAACCTTGGTTCCAAATGGGTCAACTCTCTAATTAATGCTTGAACAAACCCAGAATTATTTATCTTTTATTCCAAGAGAAAATTAATTACCTATATTTCAGGACGTGAAAAACATCACATATGTAAGTATGTAACAACATATATATATATATATATATATATATAACCGGCATAAGAAAGTGGATAAAATTATTGAACCCTGAAATTAATTATTTCCCCGTAGATCTCTCATCTCATCTCTCCATAACAAATTAAGGCCCTATGGTTATGGCTTATGGGGAGCTAAACCACTTTCAGCTCAAAGCATATATATAAAATATATGATGATCAGAGAAGACAATTAATGAGAATGAATTAGATAGCAAATAAATCCAAGTTTCACCAAACGTTCAATAAAAACCACTGTATCTCTCTTCTCTCCACACAGATGTCGATCGGTGCCTCTGATACATTGTACATTATTAACGAGATTTCTTTCTATATATGCCACATCTTCATAGTCTCTCTCTCTCTCTCTCTTTCAAAAGAGAGTATATATCCAAATTAAGAAGTATTAAGAAAGGCAAAGAAAAAGAAGAATTAAAATGGCTTATACATGACTAATAGCCGGTGAATGGAGTGTGATTGATGGGTACTTAAAAGTGAAAAAGGATTACTTAGAGCAATTAGCATCAACACAGCACCCCAATACGTTATTTTAGCCAAGGCAGGCACCTACCCCTCGGTCCCTCCTACACTACAAAACCCCTTTTTGACCTGGCCCTCTTGTCCCCAAGTTTTCAATCTTACGTGCACTTGCCATAGACAACTTAATCAAGCAATGTGAACTCTAACTCCCTTTAAAAAAATGAAGGTTGGTTCCCTAAAGGAGAGCTAGGAGGGAACATGCCCAATAAAAATTTCCACGCCTTTTTAGAGGTTGATAGATTTAATTATAAGGGGAAACTGATTATACAATTTACATAGATCGATGGAATTTTAATTTCTTTTATATATACGTAGGCGCCTGATGTAGATACATATAAATATATAGATGGGTTCAAGACAGAGATCTTATGCCATTACTGTTTCGCCATCATCAGCTAGCTTTAATAAATTTGATGACTAGCTACTCCATTTTATACCTGCTTTTAGCTTCACCTAACACATTTTTCTGCTTTTGTTAGTCAAGATCAGATCGATCAGTTCAGTTGTTCACTTGTTGTTTTTTAGCCAGGTCGTCCTGTTAGGACCCACTATTATATATTTGCTGACACTGTTTTATTTTTGCTACTTACAGTGGTGATGGTGGTGCTGGTGGGCATTAAAGCACTATGGAGCTTCCGATCTTGAATAAAATGAATAACATCTAGAAAACCCCATGGGCAACAGTCCAATAAAGTCATAAACTCATGTATGAAAGATTATATAATTCGATCGGGTTCATTCATGAGAGATATTATGGATCAGTGGAAGAAAGGTCGTCAACTCGTCATTGATTTTATTGGCACTATAACTTGACAAAGTAATTTAAATTAGTCTTCTTTTTTATTTTCCAATAATTTGCAATTAAGAATCTGGGGAGAGTAACAACTAACAATGGGGGTGGGTCGTCTGGTTAAGCTTCCTGCGGGGGCCGTTCATGGTGTGTGAGAACTGAGAAGTGACTAATCATTTAATTTGTGTATCAGCAAAGTGTTCAATGTATGGTAGGTAGATATAATGGAATTTCCTGTTTCCCTTAACTGGACAAGATGGACCCCATAAGGCTCATTTGAACGGTGGTTTAGGGACCAAATCCCAATATCATCTTTTGGGTTACATAATGAATATATATTTTTTTTATTCTTATTCCCTCTAGATTTTTGATTTGTTATTCGCGTATAAGCAAAGTTTAAAGTATCAGAAACATCAAGTGTATTGAAAAGATAATTTTAAGAAATGTATCGAAATACGCCTTAGATATGCATGTGTATCAGAAACAAACTAAGATACACATAAATACGTTTGGAAACACTATAAATACTTTAATAAATCATAAAAATACATCAATAACACTGAATATAAGACCTCGATGAGGTGTATATACATTAAATTAATATATTTTAGTGGTTTTATGAAAAAATATAATGTATTTAATTATAACTGCATTAAAATCCTATGCTTAACTATGATTTTTAAATTATAATTCTTAAGTTTTAATGTTTATGGGATGGGAAAATCCCAAATCTCCTATCTAACCATAAAACATGCATTGGCGCAACTTTTAAGTGAAAATATAATTACTAATTATTTATTATTTAAATAATAATTATTTATTATTTATTTCCAAAAATTAAAAAAATAAATAAATATTATATAATATATTCAAAAAATAGTTATTAAAGAATAAATTTTTATTGCTTTGTGGATATGATAGATCATCTATAGAATTATAATATATTCAATCATTGTGATCAAATGATAAAATATAATTAATTATTTAATTTTTAATTCTAAAAATAAAAAAAAATAAAAATATATATATTAAAGAAGAAATTTCCAATTGCTCTATGGATATGATAGATAAATCCATAGATCTAAAACATATTTAGTCTTTATAGGCAAAGAAAAAATTGGATTTTCAAATTTTTTGTTAATTTATATTTTCCCCAAATATATTCATGAAATTTCCATAAATCTACTGATAACACAAAAAAAAAATGATTTTGAATGTAATAAATGTAGATCAGTATAAATTTAAACATTCAAGAAAAAAAGAAATCACAAGATATTATAAAAAATTGAAAAACTTACCTATTTTTGCCATATTTTTTCAAAATTTGAAAATTCTTAAAAAAATAACGATTTACACTTGCAAATCTAGCACTCTAGCAATGAGGTTTAGAGTTTTAGAGTCATTTAGAGGTGAAAAAAGGTATATTTTAGGGAAAAGAAGTTTGCTTTTTCCCTTTATTTTTTTTCACTTTTGATTGTATCTTTTTCATCGATACGCTATCGAGATGCCTCAATACGCCCCGTATCAGGAAATTTTAAACCTTGCATATAAGATGATTCTGAAAGGATGGTTATGCCTATATCCACTTCTACCCCTTGTAATAGGAAGAAAATCTAGGTAATGGCACTATTACAGCTCGGGGTGCAACCTTGCAAGGATTCTTTTAAAAATTAAATGCTATCTTTTTTAGGGTTTTTTCTTTTCTTTCCTATGTGAATGTCTTTGTCGTAAATGATGAAATGCTTCCACTTCCCAAAAGTGTGTTCATCGGGAAGAGATGGGTTTTGTTTGTGTTGTCAATTGTTTTGTTTGTTTTAATTTAATCTTGTATTGGGTTGGGTTGAATTGGTGATAAAAGTGCGCCTCTTTTATGAATTTGGGGCAAGGCGGGCTACATCTTCTTTTATATAATTTTTTTTTAAATGAATAAAATTTAGGGTAAAATACAAAAATCTCTCTTGAAGTTTTTGACAATCATAAAACTTACCCTATAGTTTCATTTAAACAAATACCATCCTTAAACTTTTTAAAAACTCAACAAAAACCTCCCTTCTGTCATCGTCCCAAACGGAAAATGTTAGGCTGATGCATCAGTTTTTCCAAATACCCATTCTACCCTTTTATAAATTATTTTATATACAAAATTACTGAAATAACCCTGTTTTAACTCGATAAAAATCTCCTTTAGCGATCATGTAATTTTACATACAAAATTACTGAAATATGTATTTTTGTTGAGTTAAAATAGAATTATTTTAATAATTTTATATATAACATAATTTATAAAAGGGTAGAATGGATATTTGAAAAAAAAAAAAACTAGTGCATGAGTTCCAAAACTTCAGACGAGGCATTTGTTAAAATGAAACTAGGAGGTTTTTGTATTTAAGGTGATTGTCTATCCGTTTTTTTTTTTTTTTTTAATAATAAGAGGAGTTCCATAAGACCGGGTAAGTCGACCCCAATATCACACAAAGAAATGAAAACTAACTCAGTAGGAACAGCATGGAGGATAAAATAGCATAGGATTCCATTTATTTGACAGAGCTTTATGCCAAGACAATCACAGAGGATTCAGTCTCTCCACTTTGACTAAACTTGGGGGTTAAAAAAATCGGATTTATCGATTAACCAACCGGTGATTTGATAGTTCAATTCAGCCTCAGCCAATTAAAAACATTGAAAGAGCATGTCTACTCACGTTTGGCAACTTGTCGACCATCATCCGTTCTCATTCATGCACGCAAGGCAACACTAATACTATTTATATATGCCCACACGCTTAGTATATATAGACTTATAGTACATCTGATGATTCTTCAGTTCTAAATTGTGGCTAAAAATAAGAGACGGTTTCAGAAAGTTCGATCCTACTCTGGGAAGCCCAGTTTTAAAGAGGGTTGGCAAAGAGCACTGGTGCTATGTGCATGACAAAAAGGTAAAGAGTGTTGTTCGAAATCCTTATTGTGTTGACTGAATTTTACAGAAAGAAGATTCGAACCTACAGTTCACTTAACCCTAGAGCTGGAGCTGCAAGCTTTGTGTCTTTGGCCCAAGGTGCCTGGGCCGCATGCCACTCTCAGTGCGATTGAGCTTTTTGAATCACATTCAATAAAAAGTAAGATGGATGTTCCTAAAAGATAAAACCCATATGAATATATAGGGACCACGTGGCAAGAGGCTTTAGACAAATTCCATCCTTAATCAATGTATTTGCTTATGTTAGAGGGAGGGAGAGAGATCTTAGTGAGGTAGGGGAGCATTGATTGGACATTGGGAGTGCCGGATTGGATGGAAAGCAAGATGTTTTGGACTGTAATCCAACTCTATCGTCTAGGGGGTGAAAAAAGGAGGGAAAATGACCAATCAAAGCCTGCTTTATCAATCTGTATTTATGTCTACAAGACCCTGATTGCACGTTTATGCAACATATATTATTATAGTTCCGTGTTGGGTCCTCCAAATTCGAATTGCAACACCACTCCTACAGGGTAGAATAGAGAAAGCTTGATTGATTGATTTAATTGCTTTTATTAAAAGGTAAAGCCCTAATTGTGGGCAAGATTGAACTTATTGGTCTTCAATCAAAAACACTCATGAGAGGCGTGCATGGTGGGGGCACAAAATTTATTTGTTTTTTTTTATTATTATTATTAAAACCTCTTCATGGCCATGAAAAGACCAAAAGAATGGAATGATACTGATAAATAAAATCTAAATCTACATTATATTAGAGGAAATGGGGAGGCAAGTCGTCTCATCTCACCTTTCTTACACTTGTCGTTTCTTTATATTTAAATTAAAAAATGTATGTAATTCTTAATTCTCTCCATTAAAATCTGTCTTAAACCCCGTTAACTCAATAATCAATTTTCAATTTTTAGATACTTCACCTTTTCCTATTATATCCTTTTTAGAGTTGGGTTTAGAATGGGCTTGATTCAACCCGCACCCAACCTGAAATCACTCAATGTATTTGTTACATGTTCACGGCTCCAATCTTTTATAAGGTAAAATTATGTGAAAAATGTATTTAGTTTCACGATATTATTCATAATGATAAGATTGTCAATGGGTCGGGTCTATCCAATGGAGCTGAACCAACCGAATCAATTATAATGGTTCTGATTTTATGATTTTGTTCTGATAAATAAATGGGTTAGTTATGGCTATTACAAATTGATTCAAACGCGAAGCTGATTATTTTATTAAATATATATATGCTTCTTAATTTTCTTATAATTTTTATCATATTTTATGTTTGAAATGGTAAATTTAATAGATAATAAATAAGATCATATTAAATAATTTTTTTTAATTTATTAACATGTAAAATTTAATATTTTTTATCATTTTTATTAAGGTTATATTATCAAAATTTAAATTAAATTTTAAGATATTATTTAATATAAATAAATATAATTTTTAATTTAATTGGGTCTATCATGTCTAGACCTGATACCTAACTATTAACTAGGATGGTTCTAGATCTGTGATTTTGTCCCAATTAATAATCAGTTCATGAATGGTTCTACCTAGACTTGACCAGACTCAATCCGTTGATAGTAGGGGTGGCCACGACCCAAGCCTTTCACGAGCTTTTCAAGCTTGGCTTGTGAAAAGCTCGGCTTGGCTCAGTTTAAATCGAGCTTCAAGCTAAATTCAAGCCCAATGAACCTCAGCTCGTGAGGCTCGCGAGCCTAGTATTAAATAAATAATTTTTATTACATACATACATATATATAATAATATTTTATTTTTATGTATAATAGTAAATAATTTTTATAATTCTTAATTTTTGTTTGAAAAGTATAAAAGAAATATTTTTATACATATAATTTTTATTTTTCAAAAAAAAAAACATGGCTTATAGTCAAGTTCGAGCCAAGTTGAGCTCGAACTTGTGAACTATGAACTGAGCCAAGTTCGAGCTCAAGTCTCTAGTTTGAATCGAACTCGAGCCTAATACTAATCCTACGAGTCAAACTTGAATAACCAAGTATTCGGCTCGACTCAACTCAAATCTAACCCTAAGCCCAGGCAATATGTGTGAATCTGATTCAATAAGAACCCGGAACAAGTTGGTTTAGAGCAGCTTAAATAGAATAAGAATACAGTCATACTGGGACATTGAAATCCCTATTTTTTTTATCATACTATTGACAGGGAGATGTAACTGACTTTGTTGATGAATGGATGATACCTAAGAGCAATTTTCCAAAAAAAAAATGATGTCCAAGAAACACGTGAAATATAGACTTAATTCAAAATCAGTAAATTCATGCAAAACTAGCATAAATATATAGAATTAAGGGAAAAACTATGCTGCCTGAAAGACATGATGCCGGAAGGGCCTGACCAACCAACCCCCAGTTGAATTTCGATAAATACTACGTGATCAGTTACTATTTTTATGCAAGGTTTAAAAGCATTGATATACTTTTGTGTATTGGCAGGGTGTATCGATATTTTTTTGGCCACGTTTTTTTTATGTTTTTATTTTTTTCAATTTCATTTTTATAAAGATTTTTATATTATTTAATCAATAAAAAAATTGGGGTCCTAAAAACCTGTAAACAGGTGTATCAGATACCAAAGATACGATACGATAAACCTAAATCAATAATTTATGATATGGGTTCATTGGTTACAAGTTTGTATCATAGTCCAACCTAAACTAAATATAGAAGAAAAAAAAAAAATATATATATATATATATATATATATATATATATATATATAAGAAATGAACAAAGATAGGTTTATATTAATGAAGCTCCTGTTTCTTGCTATTACTGATTACTCGGTTTCTGCTTTGCCCCACGGTTGCTTAGCTTCTTTCTTACAAATAAAAAAAAGGCCCAAGCCCAAGATGATAGAGCCCATCAAAACAGCCATAGCGGGTTGCAGCCCCAAGTGTGAAGTGGCCACTTTAAACCTTTCAGGGCCAAGCCTGTTGTGGACTGCTTTGAAATTGGACATGGACCTTCAGCTAAAATACTGAACGATATTGCTGCTTCATAACGGTTGAAATTGTAAACTGAAAATTTTATTATTTTTATTAATTGTTAAAATAATTAAATAATAAAAGTTTAAAGAATATAATGATATATTCAACTTCAGTTTCAGTCAGTCGATACAATGAAGCTCAGCTCATGAGACCCGGGAGTCTAGTATAATAAATATTTTTTTATTATATATATACATACATACATATATATACTAAATATTTTTTATTATATATAATAATATTTTATATATAACACTTTTATTTTTATGTATAATAGTAAATAATTTTTATAATTCTTAATTTTTTGTATGTAAAATAAAAAATATTTTTTATATGTATAATTCGTATTTTTTAGAAAAAAAACTTGATTTGCAATCGGGTTCGAGTCGAGCCGAATTTGAACTTGCAAGCTTTGAACTGAGCCATATTCAAACTCAAGTCTCTACCTCGAATTGAACTTGAACTTGAACCTAACACAGTTTCAGCGAGCCGAACTCAAATAATCAAATATTCAGCTCGACTTGATTGGGATTCACCCTTATCAGTCATTAAGGAGTCTACAACCTCCTTAAAATCTTATTTATTAAAAGACAAAACGATAAACTTTTCAGATCAGTATCTTCAGCTGTTATCAAACGGACCCAACTCGACCAAAATTTCCTAGGCTCATAACATAAACAACCAGTTGGGATGGGCTCCCCACAGGCACTCGTCGTCATGACAACTCTCACTGTTCATCATTGTAAAAAATAAATATGTAAAGGCATCTCTCTCTCTCAATTGTATTGTATGCCACAAGATTTTGCAAAAACCACAACCACTGATCACTTATCGCTACCTAATAATTAAGATCCCGTTTCCAATGTATGATTTCATAAATAAGAAAGCCCCAATGCTCACGATTCATCCGCTCCCCAAGCCATGGTATCTGTCTTCTCCTTGGCAACTTCAAAACCACTCTTCTCCTCCGCTAATAGCAGCAGCATCCGCTTTCTCTAGGCGGACGGGAGTTGTTGTAATAACATCCTTGTCGGATACCCACCATGAAAGCAAGCAAATCAAAGCATCCTCAGGAGGCAAAATCAAACGCCTTGTTCTCACACAAGAAGGTAGAACCAAGCTCAACACTTACCCTGATAGAGAATTTTACTCCTACCCGCGTTTCGTCACCCATGTCGATGATGGTTTTATATCCACCTTAACTGAACTCTATAGGCAACGGCTGAAGCCTGGTTCACACATACTTGACCTTATGAGCTCTTGGGTTAGCCATCTCCCAAAAGAGGTTGAGTACAAGAGGGTGGTGGGACATGGGCTAAATGCGCAAGAGCTCTCCAAGAACCCAAGATTTGATTATTTTTTTGTGAAGGACCTCAATCAGGATCAAGAGCTTGCAATTGAGAGTTGTAGTTTGGATGCGGTCTTGTGCACAGTTAGTGTGCAGTATCTCCAACAGCCTGAGAAGGTAAGATGGATACGATGGTTTGTTTCTTTAATTAATTATTAGCTGGAAAAGGTTTTCTCTTGACAAGCATAGACCTGGCGTCTTCGTTACATGTCCATATTTCTTGATGGACGCCTGCACCATCCAGCATTAGCACTACACTTGTTTTTGTTTTCAAAAACAAAAGCCAACGATGTTGTCCAACAC
This sequence comes from Nelumbo nucifera, assembly GCF_000365185.1. The sequence continues at coordinate 2,601,829 of NW_010729079.1, forward strand.
TCCCCAAATGTGCAGAATAAGTTCTGAATTATTGGACCAATTGGACCCTACAAGGTCGGTAGGTGAATTTGGATCTGGACACATGGCCCCAACAAGTCATTGTACGGCTGCAATATAATGGCTTGTTCAGATGGTGGGACGAGATCTGAACTTGTTCCAGGCTGAATGGGCCTGGAATTAATTAGTCTCACATAATTATCAGTTTTCTTCTAAGGAAGGTAGGGAAAGATGGTACCTACAACTAAGCCTCCCATGTATAAATGAGCTGTGAAATGTAAGAGAGGTTGATAAAGAGATTGGATTAGGACAAAGACACAAAAATTTCCCAATATTAATCGAGTTACTGACTTCCTTGTCTTCAGGTATTTGCTGAGGTTGTTAGGGTGCTGAAGCCTGGAGGAGTGTTTATTGTGAGCTTCAGCAATCGGATGTTCTATGAAAAAGCCGTTAGCGCATGGAGAGATGGGACCGCATATAGTCGGGTTCAATTGGTGGTCCAATACTTCCAAAGCGTGGAAGGGTTCACAGAGCCAGAAATCATTCGAAAGTTAATAAGCAGTGACAGTGGTGCTACTCAAGCAAACGATTCTCCCTTCGATTGGATCATGAAGTTGCTTGGGCTTTTGTCTGGAGCAGACCCTTTCTATGCAGTAATAGCTTACAGAAACTTCAAACCAGTATGTGATTGAGTAACCTGATTCAGATGAGGGAAGGAAGAGGACAACACTATACTGCTTCTATAAAATAATTGTTCTATTATTTTTCCTATATTTATCTTTTATTGCTTTTACAATCCATGTATGGAGAGAATAGCTAAGTCTTCCGTGTTCTAGATATATAGCTTACAAACAAACCTAGCAATAAAATGAGCTACACCATTACCACGTTAATTCATCTTCCAAGCGATATAGGATAGGAGGCCGGTTTCAAAACATATATCGTTCCAGTGGATCAGGCGTTCAGACAACTCAGTGGCCCATGTAATTAAAGAGGAGCCTAGTGCATGAGGCTTCCGCAAATGCGGTGGCCCATGTCATTGCGGCCCATAAAATGCATAGTCCAGGTTGCATCAGCTATAATGCACTGAAACATCGGCTTCAGTCAGTCTAAGATCCGTTGGGACACTTTGGGAATATTTTGTACTGGAAAACATTTTCAATGCACTGACTGAATCAGGTTTCGTGCACTGATGCTAAAGGTCCTCCTTGGCCAGAGAAGTTGCCAAATTAGTAGATATTGATGTTTGATAAGTGATAATTTTTGTTTTCTTTCATTTGTTTTATAATATTAAAAAAAAAAAAGGTTTCACTCTGGGAAACACACTATGCAAACTTGAACCATGGCTGTGTTTGATTTGAAGGAAAAAGTAAGGAAAGGAAGGAAAATACAGGGAAACTTATACAAACCAAACAAAGCCTATGTTTCCCTTCCTTTCCCTTCAAACCAAACATAGCCTATGTGAAAGTATGGAACAGATTTAAGGGGGTGTTTGGGAAGCATGATTGGTTTAATTTTTTCAAACAAAAATGATTTATGCATAAGCAGAATTATATATTTTTGCTGATGTAGCAGTTGTGTTTATTTTGAGAAACAAAATATAAGCGTTCGTGAACAACTGAGCATGCCCTAATACACGATCATGATTGTAATCATGAATGAAATTAATATAACTCCACTAAACACTAATCCGTTTGTTTGCCATGCAAATTTGAGTCAAATACGAATTTTGTACATTTATTTGTAATTATCATTTACATTCTTATCTGATGCAAAATTTATAATTTTTTTTTATTTCATTTGCAGTGCCAATTTTGCATTTAAAAAGCTTACCACTTTTTTTTCCGAAAGAAATATCTTTCTCTCACCTATATTCTCTCTTACATGGAGTAGGAACCACATCATTTTACTCCTTCAAACAACCAAAACAGTCAAATTTGGTAGAGAAATAAATCAAGATTACAGCCCATTTGTACTCCTATTCATTTATACTGATTTGCACCACTTCAAATGAAATTCACACTTCAAAGAAATGGAACTATAAGGGCCAAAAAGGTTGCATAACTTGGCAAGACATAAGAGTACTGAAAACAACAACAGTTTTCTCCGGATCACTTACGTTGATGGGAAACTTTTACCCTATGCATCAATGGTTGTAAATTGTCATCCCTAAGGCTCTGTTTGGTTGCAATGCAAATCTATGACAGTGCAAATGATTTGAGTGTAAATTCTGATCTATTTTTGTTTCAAATTTTAGTTTATTTTGTTTGACTGCAATACAAATGGAGTAAATTAAAACATGAAGCAAAATAAAGTAAAACCCGAAATAGAATTAAACAAAAATTTGCATTTTTCATTTGCACTCCCATGCGTTTATACTAGTGCAAATAAAATTGAGCTGCAACCAAACACAGCCGTAGGGTAAAAGTTTGGAAGGAGCACAAATACAAATATGTAGAGTGCAAAACTTTGTATTGTGCACCATACTCACAACACAAAATCGATCACCAAGCTTGACATGCAACATACTTATGACCATAGGGAGCCTACCACTTACTGCTACATATCCGGACACACGCCACCATGGGTGGTATCATGATAACCACATACATTCTTAAAAACTGCTCTCGCCCAACCCATTCGACCATGGGGATTCAACAAAGCCATAAAAGCCATCACATGCAAATTATTTAACCATGGGGAAAGAGGGAAAGCCATGGGAGTCACCATGTGCATCTGTCAATGTTTGCACCCAGTCAAACCTGAGGCTCTAATATCACTTGTTGTGCCTCAAGGGGGTCATAGACCATGAGGAGTCGCACCAAAACCAAGGGCTCATACATGTACACATGTGTAAGACGTATACACAAGAGATGGGCACCACTTACGTACAATCCAAAAGCCTAAGCTATTGAGTTATAGACCACTCTTGTATAAGTCCTTTGCACTTCTTGTGTCTTTCCAATGTGGGACTCTTTTGATGATGGGTGATTTGGCCCGACCTAGCGAAAAGGGGACACATAGACACGACCTGACTAAGAGATGACAACTCAGTCTGGCAAGATTAGTTCGCAACAATTGAGCTCGGCACAAGGCTCACCTCGGCACAGGGTCACCTCGACACAGAGTCACATCGGCATTCAATCCAGTTTGGAACTAAATGACTGAAGTATCAACTCGGGGCTACCGACCCGGACCACCACGTAACGATCCCGAAAGTCTCTCCAACAGACTCCGAACCTCACGGGATCACGCCGCGTAACGGTAGGCTTTACCTTCCCCCTGCCCGGTTCGGGCGAAATTGATAATCTTTATTAGTTGATAACGTTATGCTCTAATTAAAGCGGAAACGGATACCATCAAGATGAAGATCCCGGAACCGATCCACAAAACCCGCGAGGGCTCAACTATATAAAGGCACCAATCCCAATGACACAAGGTACGTGTGATTTTTCTACTCTCTAGCTCTCTAGCTCTCAAAGCTTTTTCAGCTCGCATCATAGTTTACTGACTTAAGCATCGGAGTGACCTCGTCGGGTTAGCCACCCCGGGTTCTCTGATCCATTGTCTTGTAGATTCACCTAGTTCGCTGCCCGACTGGAAGCCAGATCATCCTCCAACAGGGAGTAGTCAAATCGCACTACATCAATTGGCGTCGTCTGTGGGAAATCGATCGAAAAGCCTTCTTTACAGTCATCAACTTTCCTCTGAATCAATGACATCTTCCAGTCACGTCGGACAAAGCAGCTAGATGAACGTCTACGGGGGACAACCCCAACTCCCATCAGTGTGCATCGGCCAGTTCACCATCCCGCTTACTGCGGCTGGGGTTCCAACGCTGACCATGCCACCAAGCACCACACAGGTGAACGCCCCACTTCCCCCAGTGGTAGGCGTAACCTTTTATGAGCCTTCAATGGTTCCCCTCGGAGTTGGACAGTCCCAGTTTGACGACCTGGTGCAGTGTGTATGGGCCATCCAGGTCCAAATGCAGCAGGTTCAGCAATTCCAGCAGTACCTATTCTACTAGAAGCAGTTCCCCCACTGTCGCAGAGCCAACAACCGGTTCCACCTTGGTACCCAGGGGCCCAACAGAATCAAAACTGACCTCGCGTAAACCAGGACATCATTCGATCTCCCCACCGAGGTGAAGAGACTTTGCAAGTCCCAGTTCCTCCCAGGAGTTAGGTCTCACCTCGCGGGAGGAGAGACGATCAAATCACCCCACTTGCTTTGCAAGGGAACCTCAGAAACAGATCCGGGGATACTCAGCCTAATAGGGCCAATTTTCCTCGACGTTCGTAGCAAGAAGGTGGGTCGCTTGCAGGTGACCGATTCGGGGTTCTAGGCACGAACTCAAGGCAAGGCCTCTCCATCCATGATAACCAGCCCCAAAATCCCACGAGGAACCAGGAGCTACCTCGCGGCAGAACAGTACCAGAGCATACCAAGATTAGCAGCAACGGAGGCGTCGCAAGGCACGTTGTATTTCAGCTCATAATAGCCAGCCAGCAAGACCGAACCAACAAGAAGGACATGCTAAAGGTAAGGAGGAGGCAAGCTTGGTAGCTACAAAGGCCGCTCCTCCCCTACTTTCCAGGTTGTCTCCCCTGTCTCCCGAACTCTTGGCGACCCCGATGCCCAAAGATTTCAAAATGCCTCCACTAAACAAGTATGACGGGTCTTTTGATCCTAATGATCATGTGGACTCCTTCTAGTCCTAGATGCACCAAGCTGGGGCTGACGAGTCTTGCATGTGCGTGGCTTTCTCCACCACTTTTAAGGGGGTAGTTCGGACCTAGTACCGGAACCTCACACCGGGATTGATCAAGAGCTGGGCGCAGTTCGCAGAGTTGTTTACCTCGCACTTCATCACCAGCAAGAAGTGCCCAAGGTCGCAGGAGAGCCTCCTCAATGTGGTTCAAAGAGAAAGAGAGTTGATTAAAAGCTACATCAAGCACTTCAACGACACCTGCCTGCAGATCCCCAACTTAGACCCTGTAAGACTCACGACAGCCAAGAAAGGAATAACTCATAGAGAGTTCAAATGGCATGTGGTGGCCAATAAACCAAAAGACATTACAGAATTCCTCAAGCTAGCCGACCAGTTCATCGGAACCGAAGAGAAAATGAACCAAAAGACTGACAACCTGACAGAAAAAAGAAAAAGAGAGTGGCAACACAAGTAATGACGGGTACAAAAGAAGAAAGAGTAAGTCCCCAAGCAGGGGAGGAAACAAGTCTGGGAGTCGATCTCCTTCGCGATCTCGCAAGTCAGGTCAGCGCTCCAGGACCCCACTTGTTGAAAGGATGAACTATACACCTCGCAATGCTAAGCAAGGAGAAATCTTAATGGCCATCAAGGACTCCTCCTTTGTCAATTGGCCTCCTAGGTTGAGGGGAGATCCTGCAACAAGAAACCGAAACATCTACTGTCATTTCCACAGAGACCACAGGCACAACACGGAGAACTAAAAAAACCTCCACGATGAGATCGAGGAGCTCATCCGCCGCGAGTACTTGAAAAATTTTGTACAACGAGAAGAAAGAAGCCAGGCAGATCGGCAAGCAGACCGACAGGGGGACCAGAGAAAGAATGCCCCTGAGACCAACAACAGGCAGAACGAGCAGCCACCACGGCAGTTGCCCGAGGAGAGACCAATCCGCGGGGTGATCAATATGATCACTAGCGGGTCCATCATTGCAAGGTGTACTTCGGCAGCTGAACGAACCTCAGTCCGCGAGCTAGAAAATGAAGAGGAGAACCCGCCAAAGCAAACTTGACTTGAAGAACCAGTTTACTTCATGGAGGACGATGCGCGCGAGATCCAATATCCTCACGGCGACGCTCCGGTGATAAAATTGAGGCTCAACGACTTCGAAGTCATGCGCATCCTGGTGGACTCGGGTAGCTTGGCAAACATGTTGTTCAAGGACACCTTCGATAAGTTGCAGCTCCAGAAAAGTGACTTAAAGCCGATAGACACTCCCCTGGTAGGCTTTAGCGGCGAGGAGGTCAGACCTCTCAGGCGAGTCTCAGTACCTGTAGAGGTCGGCACGTGGCCGAATATCGTGAGGTTCGATTACACGTTTTTGGTGGTCGCGACTCCCTCTCCTTACAATGTCATAGTAGGTCGACCCATTATGCATGCCTTACGTGCGGTAGTATCCACCTACTACCTGGCAATGAAGTTCCCAACAAATTATGGAGTAGGGGTTGTGCAAGGTGACCAGCTCGAATCTCGCAAGTGCTACGTAGCTGCCCTCAAGGGGAAAGCAAAGCAAGCGGCTAACATCGAGCTCGAGCGACCAACGGAGTATGCTGACAAGTGAGCTGCACCAACAGAGGAGATGGTCCACATCCCGGTCTCAACCGATGACCCAGCCAAGACTCTCCAGATTGGCGCTTCGATCAAGGAGCCACTTCACTCTCAGCTGATAAGTTTCTTACTACAAAATTTAGATATATTTCCTTGGTCCACGGTAGAGATGCCCGGAATAGATTCTAACTCATAAGTTAAATACCGATCCCTTAGTTAGACTGGTTACACAAAAAAAGTGAAACCTCGCCCCAGAATGTTGGAGGATAGTCGATGAAGAGGTCAGGAAGCTCTTAGCGGCATACTTCATCAGGGAAGTCCATTACCCGAGCTGGGTAGCTAACCCAGTTCTAGTAAAAAAGGCCAACGGCAAGTGGCGCATGCCCGTCGATTACACCGACCTAAATAGAGTCTACTCGAAAGACTACTTCCCACAGCCCAAGATCGACCGCTTAGTGGACGCGACCTCAGGGCATAAGTTGTTGAGCTTCCTGGATGCCTATTCCGATTACAATCAGATTAGGATGGACCCCGCTAATGAAGAAAAAACTGCATTTATAACCGGGCTCGGGTTGTATTGCTACAAGGTCATTCCCTTCGGACTAAAAAATGCTAGGACAACCTTTCAAAGACTTGTAAACAAAATTTTTGAGCCGTTAATCGGCAATAAAGTCGAATGCTATGTTCATGACATGGTCGTGAAGACCCAATATTCAAATTTTTTGCTAGATGATTTGCAAATTGTTTTTCAAATTTTACGAAAACAATTTGACTAGATTTGCAATCCCGATCAACGTCGGGATTGGGGTGGGTCATGAGGCCTCCACCCCACCCTAACCCCTGCTTGACCTGTGAAGGGTTCCATGTAGGGGTGTCAATTGGACTAGATTTGGTCCAATCCAAACCAATGTGAGTCCATTACAAATGATCAATCCAATCCAATCCAATGAGTATTTTAGACCTGTCCAATTCAATGTCTTTTTTGATAGTTTTTTTTTTTTTTTTTTTATAGATTGTCCAATTCAAATGTCTCGACTGTTCAAATTTATTTTTCTTTAGATTAATTCTAACCCAAACCTGATTCATTGACACTTATATTTTTATCTTCTACCAAATGGACCATACATTATCTCAATCCAACCCAATCCAATATAAATTCATTATGGATGGATCAGGTCCAATCCAATCCAATAAATACTTTGGACCATTAAGTCCGAACTGATCCCATTCAATGTGTTGTTAGTCCATTCAATCCGTCCAAATGGATTTTGATATGGGGTCCAATCCAAAACCGATCTATTACACATTTACACTCCCTACTTCCATGCCAGTGTCCCAGCACGGCCGGCCCGCTAAAAGACAGGCAGCCTGCAAAATCGTGCCGGGCCATTATACGGATCCACGCACCAACAACCTCTTAATCTCTTATGTCCTCACGAGTCACGAGTCACGAGTCCACGAGGAGAATCGGTCTATCAACAAAATGAAAATATCTAAAGTACTAGATGAAGCCCGAAGACCTCTCTGGTTCGACCCGTTCTGGCCGTTCTTGGACCGGCTGTTCGCTTTGGAACCCTCATTCTCTATAAACCCCGCTCCCTCTTCTATCCCTTATCCTCTCCCCTCCCTCCCAAATTCCAAATCTCTCTCTTCTCGGCTGCCATGGCTTCTGTAACTAAACCTCTATTCAAGACTGTACCAATGGCGGACAGATACTTAACCTCTCTCCCAACCCTCTTCACAACCAAAACTTCATCCCCGTTTCTCTCTCTCCCTTCTAAACCAATTAAACTTCTTCATCTCTCATGCTCTTCTTCTTCGTCACTTCCTTCATGGATGTCTCTGAAAAAGAAGCTTTCTTCTTCGACCATAATCGCTCTAGTAGCACAGACCTCCGACTGGGCTCAACAAGAGGAAGAGAATGAGGTTGAGGAGGAGGGGTTCAATTGGGAGAATCAAGAGGGCGAGGAGACCGAAGCTCGTTTGTCGGACTGGGAAGGTGAAGGGGAAGATGCGGCGACAGAAGGGAGTGCGCCTGAAGATGGAGAAGAGAGCGGCGTGGACGGGTTTCTCGGGGAGAGTGATGAGTCTTATTCGGAACCCCCTGAAGAGGCAAAACTTTATGTTGGCAACTTACCTTATGACATTGATAGTGAGAAGTTGGCTCAGCTCTTCGACCAGGCTGGAGTTGTTGAGGTTGCTGAGGTAACTTTTTTGTTATTACCGATGCTTAGTTTCTGCATATATGTATTGGCTAGAAGACTTCTTGGGGGTTTTATTGCGTTTGTTTCATTTTTAGGTAATTTACAATCGAGAGACAGATCAGAGTCGTGGGTTCGGGTTCGTCACGATGAGTACTGTTGAAGAAGCGGAGAAAGCTATCGAAATGTTCAACCGTTATGTAAATATTTGTCCTCCTTTCTTTTAAATTTGCTTATCTATTCGTTGATTATTCATTCTATAGCAGCTAGTTTGTAGAAATTGTATATTTTTCTAAAAGGTTATATGCATGGATAAGAAAGTGAAAAACGTTGTTTCAATTTTATTAGTCATTTACGATTTTATTATCGTATTCTGTTGATGGAGTTTTTACTTGGTTATGTTGATTTAGGAGGGTGTATTTCTCTGCTTACAGCTTCCTACTCTGTTGGTTATAGTCAATCCAACATATGCTTATTGAGTTTCCTTTTGTGTTTTTTTATCAATCTCTTTGAGGTCTGTAGCTTTTCTGTCTAATCTGTAAGTCTATTTTTTGGTTATTTATTTCTTATCCACTTGGGCGACATGATTATTTAACTATGTTTTCCAATTACTGGCAGGGCACAATATGAATAGGGAATTGATCAGTGATTTGGCGCACCTAGGTGCACAGGCGAGGCACATTTTAGGGTATGTGCCTCACCTAGGTCCTAGGCACAGCCCTTTCAAAAGGCGCACGCCTGGTGCACCTAGGCGTGCGCGCCTGATGCGCCTTGCACCTCAGCCCAGGCATGTGCCTTTTGAAAATTTGACGCTTTTTTTTTTCTCTGACTCCGAGAACCCCTTATTTGCTAATGTTCATTCATTCATCCTAATACGATATTTTCTTAAAAAGCAATTAAAATTATAAATTCATTATTTTTTGTGTGTAAACTAAGAATTTAACACCTAACAATCTAACATGGATTTTTTTGGGCTTGCCTCAAGGGGCATGGCACAAAGGTGGCTCGTAGAATCAGGAATGTAATATGTTTTACATTACATTAGCTACTTGAAGTAATGCAATTGAGTGAAAAAAGAGATTAGAGGTTTTACATGCTTGAAAATGTTTTATATGTTTGATCCTATTTTTAAATTATCATTTGAATATGCTTTACATCTTATGTTTATGTATTTTAATTTTAGATAATAGGTTTTTTAAAACATTTATTTTAAAATTTAAGTTTATATTTTTTATTAATATTATGTTTAATATTTTTTATTTTTTTGAATGTTTTTACTTTTAGCAATTTTTTTTGGTACTTTTATGCCTTGCTCCTCAAGCGCAAATTGACCTCTGCATCTTTTTTTGTGCCTTGCACTTTTAAAACACTAGAATTGATACAGATTTTTTTTTTCTGAATTGAAATATCCAAGAAGGAAACAAAATTCATTATGAGGTTTCTAGGTTAATTGTGGTTTATGCCATCATCTGGAAGCAATAACTAGCTAAGTTTTATATAACATCCAGCCTCTTATGAAAAAAAAAGCTTATAGAGCACAAGTAGGCTTGCACTCTTACTTGGTGGAGTCTATACCTTTGTTTTTTAAAATTTAGACTAATTAGGATAAAGCACTGGCCAAGTTTAAGTCTAGCGATGAGTATGTTAACATTTCATGATGCTTGCACTCTTACTAAAAGTTTTTGGTTTTCAACTTAGAAAGATACCTTAATTATTCCCATAATTAGAAGTGGTTATTTTATTGGTTGATCCTGATAAAATTTTCTTTGTAGTGCATTATTGAATTATCATAGATATTATAAATGAAGTTAGTACAGTGTTTTAAAAGGCGTGGGAGGTGTACACCTGGAGGCTCTCCCAAAACGCCCTGAGGCGTATGCCAGAGGCACCGACACCTCTTGCGCTTTTTTCATGAGGCGTGCTAGAGGCGTACGCATCATGCGCCTCATGCACATCTTATATAAAAAGATAGAAAAAAAAGGAAAAAGAAAAAAAAAAAGGAAAGGAAAGGAAAAGAAAAAGAAAAAATAAAGAAAAAATGAGATCCCCCCTTACTCTTCATCCTCCTCCTAACCCCCCTCCTCTTAAGGAGGCTTACACCTCCTTGTGTCTGGGAGGCTTACGCCTCTTGCGTTCTGAACTACCTAACGCTTATAGGTAGTGGGACACCTTGCATCACACCTCCACATTTTAAAACATTGAGTTAGTGTGAGAGGTTCTTAATGTAGAAACTGCAATAATAAAGTGGAACATGCTAGCTTTATGCTCATAACAGATCCTCATATCAAGAGCATTCCTTGGATAATTTTTTTTTGTGGCTCCATGAAGGTTAGAATGGTTATTTATTTATTTATTTTTTTGGAGTGGATGATGATAGCTATTGTATTTACTTTTTTATATTTCTTCTTTGGGCAAATTTCTTAAAGTACCCTTAAGGTTTAGCTAATTGACTAACTCCACCCCTACTGTTTGACTATTGTCTTAAAGTACCCCTACTGTTTCTGACAATTGACTAACACATCCCTTACTGTTAAGTCTCCGTCACGACTCGTTCACATGTAACATCACATGGTTGATTATCATCAGATAATACCAAAAGTACCCTTGAATGGGCAAACATGTCCTACCCTCAACATCACTTCCTCCGTCGAGAAAATGCTTCTGCTGCTGCTACAATTACTGTTGTTCTCTGTTAAATCTGATCCACTAGTTTGGGTAAAAAATGGAATCTCCCTCCCTGTTATTGTCTCTACCCGCTACCACCACTGCAGAAATGGGAACAACAATAGAAACAAACAGAAACAACGTATGAACTGAAAATAATCAATCTCTCCGGTGGCTCCATTTGTTGCAGTTTATTCTTCAAGATTTGATAGCCATGTGAAAAATCTCCAGCACTACTGGATCATCAGGGTTTGGGTCTATTCCACCACCGTAGATGATGAGGGGACCGCCACCTCCACCTAAGTTAGCTGACTACCATAACACAATCGACCACTACTCACGAAAGGGCCACTCTATGCCTGAGCCACCAAAGGTTTCGAAGAAGAAGACCAGTTATGGAGATGTGGAGGCATATAAGAAAATATGGCAGGTCATGAAGTGCTACCAACACCATTACTAGCAGAAGAACCAGCAACTGGCTTCTCAGCTGCAGATTCGGCAATGATCTGGCAGGCCATGAAGTGCTTCAGCCTTCAGATGTTTGATAATTTCCCTCTTGGCAATGATTTGGCATGCCAGTGCCACGGAGAGCTTCTGGTGAAAACGTTTTCTTGGAAGTGGGTTTTGAGGTGGAAGACTAAGAGGAGTTCAGAGGGCTTCTGGTGAATAAAGGAATGGACCAGGCAATGGTTGTATGAATGAAGCTAATTGTTGGCTTCGGCAATGGTGGCGTGGCAATGATGGTGGAATGACGACGGAATGATAGTCAGACGATGAGGGCTTTTCACAGTGACAGAAATGCAAGGGCATCACCTTTCTTCAACTAAGTCCTCAAATTTCCACCCCTTTCTTCAGATCTCAAAGCTTAGGAATTAGCTCATCTCTTTAGTGTATTGATTTTTTTCTTCTGATGGTTGAAGTTAGAACATCGAATCTGTGATGGGAAGGAGAGCTGGATTTATGGCAACAGAGGCAACAGAGCCTTGACGCGTGGAGCCACACAAGCGAAAGGAATGCAGGGAAAATACTAAAAGAGAAATGGAACCCTAGAGAAGTGCTTCTGCAATGGTTCACAGGGAAAGAGAGAGAGAAGAGGGGTCATGTTGGAAATAGGAAAAAAAATCATTTTATCGCCATTCTGTAGAGAGGAAATGATGTAATCTGATCTCTTCATCCTCTTTAAATCATTTTCCCTTTAAAAACCCTTACCTAGACGAATCTTTCATGTTGTCACACCACCGGGAGTTGCAGCGGTAACCCATGCAGACAATGGTGTTCTTTCTCCACTCGGTCAACAAAACTGTATTAAAGCGATGGTCAAAAATGTAATTTACATTTTGGCACGTTTATCTGAGATAGGGGCAAAAGTGACAATTCACCTTCCTCTGTTAGAATTTAATGATGAGGGCAATTGCCATAAACAGTAGGGATACTTTAAGACAATAGTCAAACAGTATGGTTGGAGTTAGTCAATTAGCTAAACCTTAAGGGTACTTTAAGAAATTTGCCCTTCTTTTTCTTGGGGGGTGGGGTGGGGATGGGGGTGCTTACTTCTTATAAACCATTTGGCGTGCCTGTAAGGACCAAACCTGATGATTGCAGACAAGCCAAGAGGACCAAACCATTTGGTCCTTTTGGAAGTTGGATTGTTGGAATTGTGGCTAATCAAAAATCCCACGAGGGGACGTGGTGCCTCATGTTTTGTGCTGTGACACACACTACCACCAAATGCAAGTGCCCTTTTTGCATGACCTGTTCTGGTCAGCTCGGCTCAGGTTGCATCTCCTAATGAACACGCCTCTTTTATCTGATGTTGGACAAACCAGTGCTAACTTATTATTAGTTAATAGTTGTATTTCAACTTGACAATTTCATAAAATAGAAACACAAACACACACTTTCAGCATTGTCTCTTTGATTCTTCTTTGTGGTTTTTTGTTCACTTGGAGCCACATATTCAAGAATCGGCATTGAGAAAATATATTTTTGAATTGATTGTTTACGAATTGATTAGGCATATACAATAGGAGATGCCATAAGAGGAATAGTAAACTGTTTATGGGTGCCCATCTTACCACCTAGGCAAGCACCTTGTGTATTGGGCGGGTGTGGGGTGCCTTAAATAATATATTCATGGATCCACCTGTAAGTGGTCTCCCAAGATTACTTCATTGCCTAGTCAACACCTTGACAACCATGCTAACACAGAACATTTTGTTTAATTTTAGGAGAAATAGGGTCATGGGAATGGAAGTAGGGAGTTGTTTAAGAATGGTCATGCAGACTTTGCCAAGGTGATTGTTTTCACTATACTTCAATATGGAGGTGATATTGAGAGGCTGTTGTCCATACAACTAGATGCTGGTGGATAAAATACTCAGGAATACTGTTCAATTGGCATATACCTGAATTTGAAGGGAGGTTTTAATAGGAAGTGTAAAGAACAAACCACATATTACGGAGTTAAATGCTTGATGCTCAAGAAGTCAGACACACTATTATAGGCATGGTATACGAGATAGATGTGATAAGAGTAGGAGGAATATTAAATTCTGAAACAAGCATGTTCACTTATTAAGTACTGATTTTGATGACAGATGCAGGATCAAGAAAGATTACTCACATCATATGGTTTGTCCATATAATTTGAATGTCAATTGAATATAGCAATGAAGATGCACCCATCATTGCAATGGCCATCTTTGATCTTTAGACAGTTGAACTTTCTTCCTGTATTAAGACCTGTAACAAGTTTCTGATGTCTTAATTGATATAATGCTGCATAATTTGCTCCATCTGTGTTGGGTTGGATTTCCTTTTCTTTTTAGTTAAACCAATAACAGTCGAACATTGGCCAACAGCTATATAATGTGTTCAGTACAATTGTTGTGTACTAAGCATGTCAACCATTTGTAAAAATGTTGTGTCCTTGTTTGGTGTGTTGCAGTAATTTGCTTAGTTTACACTCTTATCATTAAATGGTAACTCAATCGGCCCACTTTGTTTTACTATTTCTCCATGTGTTGAAACAGGATGCTGGTGGCAGGCTTCTGACTGTGAACAAGGCTGCTCCAAGAGGGTCCAGACCAGAGCGACCCCCACGAGTGTTAGAACCATCATTTAGGATCTATGTTGGAAACTTGCCATGGCAAGTTGATAACTCTCGCCTGGAGCAAGTATTCAGTGAACACGGTAAGGTTGTGGATGCCAGGATTGTTTATGATCGGGAGACTGGACGTTCACGTGGGTTTGGCTTTGTGACGATGTCGTCGCAAACCGAGTTGGATGATGCCATTGCTGCCCTTGATGGACAGGTAAGATGCATACCTTTTTCTTTAATTAATCATGTGGTTCCATTAAGAAGGATGAGAGAACAAGTGGTCTTATGTTTCCCTCGAGTGTAATTGATATTGTCCCAAATTTATTCTAATGCCACATTTTTTATTTTATTTTAAGTAACTTTTCTTTTGCTAATTATATGGATGAAGAATGGAATGCGAGCATGGTGGTGGTTAGGTCGTGTGTGTATGTGTTATTTTATATCATATTTTACATTATATGATATATAACAAAAATTGCAAACATATATTATGTCATATAATATAAAATATTATATAATTTATATTTAAATTCATTGGCCTGGAACTCGGCCCATGTCTGGGCAATTCAGGCCTGGGTCTTGGCCAGCCCCAGGTGCAGGCTATAACCCTTATCATAGGTTCTAAACCCAGCCCGACCCATGATCACCATGCAGATGTTACTAAATTATACTTGGTTTTGCTGTGTAACTAGTATATTGGCAATAGTCCTCTGTTTTGTCGTACAACACTTTTGTTAAAACAAATAACCTGGCCATCATTCCTCATGCAGAGTTTGGATGGAAGAGCAATTAGAGTGAATGTTGCGGAAGAAAGACCAAGGCGTGGCTCCTTTTGATTTAGAGAGAGGAGCTTTCAGTTCTTTAGGCTCTCTTTTTGTAACTGTGTAGGTTCTATTTTGGAGGCATGATTCAATGCTCAATTTGTTTCTTTTGATTTTATTAGCTAGTGACAGGAAAGTTTTTTGGTCAGTTAACATGCTTTTTACTTATTTCTTTTTATTCTTTTTTTTGTTCTGTTGGTAAAGATATACTTCCGTTATAATACTCTTTAAACGTACAAGGCAATTGAAAGGTTACCCTTGTTCAAAGAATTGGTTTTAGAAGCTAATAGCAGCATCAGATGCCACGCATCAGATTGTCTGTGCCCAAAAGGTGTAATATTTGTTTCTCTTGTGGAAGGTATGTTTATAATGGTAAATTTTTTTTAATCCTTGTTTACCGACGGTCAGTGACAGTTCAGAAATAATTCAATCTTGCAGTCGGTTGGTTAATCCGACTGAATTGATTTTTAGTGTAAAAAAGCCTACGTCTATATAGATTACACACCGAGTAAGTTGGAAGTTGGATTGAGTTCTTTAATGAAATCTGGTTATCTTTCTCTCTCGAAAAAAAAAAAGTAGATGTGTGTATTTGTTTCCTAAAAGTAAGCAACATGGGTTTACCCACAATGAAGTACATTACTATATTTGAATTCTATTTCCCGTAAAAATGGGAAAGTGGCAGTTGAATTGAAATTTTATTTTCTGTAAAAATGGGACACCAAGTGTGTGAGTGAGGGGAGAATGGGAGGAGATGGTTGAATGTGTAAAAAGTTCAGTTAGAGTAAATGTGCAAGAAGATTGAAAATTGTTTGATATTGTACCTGGGAACTTTCCACTTCTCACGTCTGAAAAGTTACAATATCACATATGTAAAAGCAGTAAGAGAAAACAAAATCATAGGTGGCAATGTGTCTACATGGTAGTTAGCTTTGGGTTTTGTTAGTATGCAAGTTAATGGTCTCTTTCTTGGAAGGACAAATATCTAAATGTAAGTGGGCCACAGGTCTCACTGTAGGGGGCTTTGGCCTGAAATCATTATTGAGAGAGAGATGGACAATTTTTGTTGATGAACACATAATGTTCTAATAGATGGTGAGTTTTGGAAAACAAAAAATCACTGACAATTTCCTTTTTTTTATTTTATTAGTACTATTCCATTAATGAGCCTACAAAATTTAATGTTGCATTTATGATGAAATTTTCTTTTTGGGATATGATGGACTATTTCTGCCAATAACCACCAATGGTAACTTAACAGAAATCTAATGGAATGTGAGTTTTAGAGGACAAAACTCACTGATATGGGCGAGGTTTTGAAAAGTCATGGTGGGCTTTAAATAATATCCTTTCATTTTTTTTCCCTTGTAGTTTTCCCATGCTTTGTTTGTTTCAACCTAAAAATGTTGAAAAAAAATTCAGGCTGAAATATTTGAGCTATATTGTACCCTCTTGCACAATAAACACTTTGTTTTATTTGCAATAAATGAATTAAAAGGGGAGCAAAAGTTGCTGAAATATTTAAAGTAAAAATATTTTATGTTCATTCTCAAGAAAACAAGTGCAGCCTTAAGGTTCATGCTAGTGGCCTCATCCCTTAGCAAAAAAATAAAAAAAAAAATGAAGAAAAAGAAGAAGAAAGAAAAAAAATCAATGTTAAATTGATGTGAGAATTGTGCATTCGGTGAACCCTTATCCCCTGTTTTTCTTTCTGGTAGCTAGGATTATTTAGTTATTTTGAGAAAAAATTGACGAAAGAGGAGAAGAATAAATCTTATGATTTAAAATTTAATGTAATTTTTAATATATAAAAAATGGGATGAGAGAATTACTCGCACACATGAGAGGGTACTGACATGGAATTCTCTAATTTAATGTACAGAAAAATCTGCAGGAGATCGGGACTCCAATTAAAGGTTTCTATGAACAACCTCCTACATGCATTTTTATCTATACCTGTTTCAATTATAAACAGCCTCAAATAACAGTTGTATGCCAATTTGTGTTGATTAACCCAAAAGCAGGTTACAGGTCCAAACAGGAACTAAGATACAGAAATACTAAATTTGTGAATAGGCGCGCAATGGCTAAAACTTAACCATTTCGTAATATTAACGCGACAATTACATAGAACCCTCTTAGGCTATGCCTAAATGCCTAAACTTTTCAAGTGTCCTAGATTATTATTTTTGTTTTTCCAGGCAAACTGTTCATTAGCTACTTAATTCCAATGCATAGAATTAATGAGCTATTAACAGTCCAAACTTTCAATCTTTTCTGTCTTGAAAGCTAAGAGAAATGCATGCTAATAGTGTGAGATTAGAATCAGAGACCAGTAGCTGAATGGTCAAGTTGATGCAACTGCAAGTTGTGTGTGGTAAGGTCAGTGGACCTCAAGCAAATGGACCCCGGCCCGATTGAATGTAATGAGTAATATGTAAATGTATATTCCCTCTCGAGCTCCCTCGTTACTAAACACACACCCTTGAAAGCAATAACAAAATAACAAATTATGTCCAATGGGTAGAAGGATTACGTAATTTGTGACGATGTCAAATATATTTCAATGAGGTGATAATGCAAATGGGCCCTTGCTTGGTTGGAATTTAATTTCTTGATTCAGTTGGAAGGTGCAACTACTTAATGCATGCATGGCTGATAGAAATCACGTACACAGCCTAACATATTGCCAATCATCTATTCCTATTGCCTAGAGTAGTATTTTTGCGGATCGGGTGCAAATTCTGCAGGTTCAATTCATTCTTTTTTTAGGTTTTGCTTTGTCTATTTCAATTCGTTTGCACATTGTGGATGAAGTAAAATAAAACCTGAGACAAAAGCTAACCGGCCGGATCAACTCTTATCCCTTACACTTGCATTCATTTGTACTAAGGCATATGAAATTGCACCACAAACAAATGGAGTCCAAAGAGACCGCCTGCATGTGTTATAAGTTGCATCCATGGACTATGGTGGTGGTGTTCTTCTTATCTGTACTGTACAAATTAAGGGATCGTGTGTTGTGCATGTGTAAGCTGAAAGGGGAATGAATGAATGAATGAACATATCGTCAAGTCAAGTGATCATATATTATATTATAAAAAACTCCACCTGTAGAGTGTAGACCCATATCTGGCCTGGCTAAGTTGGATGGAGCCAGCTCCATCCATGATCCACCCACCAAACACCAGAGTATCCTGTATTGATTCAATTCCCACGCACCCAATTAACACTGAAGCTTGACTTGAGGTGGAAATGGAATTGTCTCATTTAAATTAATTTCAAACCCAGTCAATGAGGCCGTATTTATGACTATTGTCTCCTTTTATTCAAGTCCCAGGAACCACTTGACCTGTTAGCAGGAGTGTCCAGATGCCACCAACCGACCCTTACCTACAAATTTTAACTAATTCAACTCTACTTTATTATACCTTAGCGTCTTCACACTCTTGCATAATTTAGCACTGCTCGACGTTTTGAAGAAACCATGAAACTCTTTAAGGTTTATCTCTCAATATGAAGAATCTGCCAACCGCTCTTTTTTCTTTCGTTTATCCTGAAAACCACAGAAGGAGAAAGCGCACATCTACATATACAGATAGAATTAAAATCCTAGCTGTTAGGGAATATTGTAATGAGATAAGGTTGAGAGACTAGCTATGAGGTAGTTATATGTATATATATATATATATGAGAGTTTGACCGGCCGTTTAGGATCAGGTTGGATAAGCCTGCTATTTAATTACATCAATTTATTGCCTAGGAGGGACAAAACCAATTCAAGTTCAAACACTGTTTGTATGAATCAACCTTGTCAAACACTGTTTCTCCTTCCTTAATTATCAAGTTATTTATCCCTTAAAAATGCAAGATGTCTATACTAGATCTAGACATACATCTTTGGTACATAACCTCATCATAAACATTAATTAATTCATGTCAGCTCAATTATATTTAGTAAGTCCCTCCACAAATTTGTATTTGTACTCTTTCCAACCAAACTGAGGAGCCTTAGGGTCAAAACCATTATTTTCCACCTCCGTATAATGGAAGGTGGGTTAAGTAAATCGGTAAAAAATTACAAGTATTTTAGTAAAATGCAAACCATATATAGGGGCTGTTTTATTAAATCAGGCCCAATTATATATCATAGTACAATCAAAGCAAATAATGTCTGCTCCATTTATATATACATTTATTTTACGACACACACTTGAGAATTTTTTTCTTGGATATACCTTAATTTTAATTTATCAGTAATCTGTATTATTGCCCAATTAATTAATCAACAGGCCGGCTTCAAAGCAAATGCTACAGAGTACAGGCTACAGCAGCAGATTCACTTCATCCTTGGCTGGAGAGTAACCATCAAGCCATTCTTCATGTAAAGTGTGGTGGTTAATTTTGGAACAATGGTTTGGCCCTCTACCACCTTAACCGAGTACCTCAATAGGATAGAAGCAGCCACCAACTTCATCTGCATGTAAGCGAATTTCTTCCCTACACACAACCTCGGTCCTGCATTAAACACTGCGAACTTAAACTGGCTCTCGTTCACCAGTTCCCCGTCGTCTTTGATCCATCTCTCCGGCTTAAACTCCCTGCAGTCTTTTCCCCATATGTCCTCCATTCTAGCCATCGAGTAAATGCTGTAGAACACTCGAGCACCCTTTTTGACGTCCGTTCCTGTAGGGAACACGTCGTCTTCTTGAACCTCCTTGAAGTCCACCGGCACCGACGGGTACAGCCTGAGGGTTTCTGATAGGGTTGCTTCAAGGTACACCATCTTCTTTAGCTCGTCCATGGAAAAAGTTACATCGTCAACCTTCCCCTTCTTCGACTCCCGAAGGTCGATCATCTCCTTGATCTCCTCCAGAATTCGCTGTTCGACTCTCGGGTGCTCGTGTAATAGCCAGAAGAACCATGCTAGTGCTACCGAGCTTGTATCCCGTCCCGCCAAGGTAAAGCTTATGCAGAAATCTTTAAGAAACTTGTCCGACAACTTCTTCTTGCCCTTTTCATCTGGGTCTTCCATCTCAATGATCCTTGACAATAGATCAGAACGACCATTTAGGTTGCCGAGCTTGCAGTTTTCCGTCCTCCTATCGATCACCGTCTTCTCCGCGAATTTGTGAACTATTTCAACCGCCTCCTTGAGTCGCTTCTCGGATCCCACCCCAAAGTACTTCATGGACTTCCATAACAAAGGAGGCGTTACGAACCTCAACACACTGAACTCGGTGGCTAGCTCGAAAGCTTTCGCGAAAGGGACCTCGGGAAGGTCGATGGCCAAGCAGTCCGGGTCGACTCCGAATGCGGCGGTGCAGATGTTATCGAATGTGAACCGGAGGAGAACGTCTTGGAGATCGATGCTCTCCCCCGAAACCGCAAGCTTGTTTAGCAATTTCAAGAGCTTCTGGTGCACCAGGTCCTGAATGGTTTGAAGAGAATACTGGAGGAACCGTCTCGAATGCATCTCCGACGTCGCGATCCGCCTTTGTTCCTTCCACAAATCATCATCGGCGTTAAAGATGCCATCGCCGAGCAAGTCGGAGAACCTCTCCCGGAAGTACTGCCCTTTAGGGAAGTTCTTGAATCTTGTCTTGAGCATGTACTCGATGTTGGAAGGATCAGAAGTGACGATGACATATGCGCCGCTGGTCCACATCCCTCTAAAACGAAATGTGCCTCCAGATTTGATGAGAGTTTCGGTAATCCAATCATAGGCTCGGTTGATATTGAAGAACAAGGTGGGCATGATCCCAAGAACTGGCCATAACAGGGGTCCCTTGTTGGTGAGTTTCTGAACCAAAGCTGTGAAGATAAATAGACCCAAAACAGCCGCGGCTACACCAGAAACCCTTACGTGAGCTGCCAACAATTCCTTCGTCTGAGAGAAGTCAGAGAACAGAGCCTTTTCGAGCATCTCTTACTTTGCGTGGGAGATTTTGTTGCTAAAACAGTTGGATAAAAAAACAAAGGGAACGAAGATGAGACGAACTAGATTCTAGCTAGATGATGATTTACGATGAGACCAATGGACTGCAAGTACAAGATACTCAATTTGTATACGTGAAAAATGGAGAAAACCCAGAGTTAGCCTCTTGAAGTTGTATTTGCACCTACCTCTTTACGTGATTTGCGTTTGTATTAAACTCTAAGTGGGACCGTACATATTGTTAGGATTTCCACCATTAATAGACTCATCTCTCAACCACCTCTTAACCAAAACTTGTAAAATAAGAAATCAATGGGAGTACGCACATCAGATTCAAATTCAAGTCACTAGCTGGTTCATGAAGCGAATCAAGTTATATGAAACCAGTGCCTTGAATATCATTTGCCTAGCTTGGTAGAGGGTTGGGGATATGAACCAGTGATGAGTTGAACTCATTTGGGTCTTTGGGTTGTAACTGATAAGTGGGATAAATGTTCTGTATTGATGATGCTTTGTCTGAGGACACCATGAGAATTGTGAATCCTTGATTGATTAATAAATGGAATTAGACTGGGGTCTTTCAAAAAAATTTGGGTCGTTGGGCTTCTGAAATTGAAAGCTATTCCATATGGAAAATCTTTACTGTAGTGCGGCGGATACTTGTTTGTCTTGGCTTCAAGACCACCATATGAAAAATTTAGGCCCCATTTGGTTCGTGGGAATGGGGGTCTGGAATCGGAATCGGAATCGGAATGGGATATTCTGATTCCAATTGTTTGATTGGATGTAATCGGAATCACATTCCCATTTCTGTAAGAATGGTATTATCCCATTTGAGGGAATGGCCATTCTCTGCCCCTCCCTAGCGAATGAAATCTCATTCTTACTTGTTTCAATTCCAATTCTGATTCGGACTATAAAACAAACGGACCCTTAATTCATTTATTATTATTATTATTATTATTATTATTATTATTATTATTATTATTATTATTATTATATACAATGGTGAGTCGGCTTTAAGTTTGATTAGTAGACCGATCATGGTTGTTGGTTTTATAAATATACTAGCAGAGACCCATGCGATGCACGGGATTTATTAAGGAAGGCTAAATCATAGAAATGGTCATTTACTAAAATACCCCTTATAGTTTTATGGACTTTCTAAAATCTACCCTATAGTTAAAATTTTACTAAAACACCACTTATAATTTGCAATGGATTTAATCAATCTTCCATTAGATGACAGTGAAAAATGATGATGTTGACTAGTACGTTATCCTCCTTCTGAAGAGGAACGGATCCCTATGTCATGGGTCGGAGATTCCAAGAGCATTTCGTGAGATCCACAACGGCCCAGCTACATAAGGGCATCAGCCCCCAAGATTCAGGTATGCCCGATTACTTGCTCACTAGCATTCTAGCATTCAAGCTTTCAACTCGCAATCAGAATACAATACTAACTTAAACATCAGAGCGACCTCACAAGATTAGCTACCCTAGGTTCTCTGATCCTTTGTCTTGTAGCTTGGTCCAACTCTCTACGCGACTAGTGTCTAGGTAATCTTCCAGCTAGGAGCTTTAAAAGGTCAACCTCACACCTCACCTTACTCTCTCTCAATGGCATCTTCAAGCAACACCAGCAAGGGCATCGACATGAGCGTCACTAGGGGGCAAGACCACCCGACATCACTCTCCCAAGGCCCTTCAGTGACTATCAAGCCGTTCACCATCCCCCTCACTACCTCAGGGGTTCCTACTGTGTCGATGCAGCAGACGAGTCAGCAGATAAGCATCCCGCTGCCCCAAGTAAACACCACTTTCTTGGAACCCTCGGTGATTCCTCCTGGGTAGGGCATCACCAGTTCGATGATTTAGTTCAAAGTGTTAGAACCATGCAGATTCAGATGCAACAAATGCATCAGTTCCAACAGTTTCAGCAATATTATTTCTATCAGCAGTACCAGCAGCAATTTCCACCACTACAGCTGAATCAGCAACCAGGTCAATACCATAATCAAACTCAGAACCAACAACCTCATCAAAGTGTTCACCGATCTTCTCTTTGAGGTGAGGGAAATTCACAGGTTCCGGTCCCTCCTAGGAGTCGGACCCCACCTCAGGGTAGGATCAACGGCCATCACTCCCCCCCGGTTTCTCAAAGGGGGAACCCGAAAGATACGCCCGAGGTTAGCCAGCGTGAAAGGAATAGTCAGCAACAACACTCACAGCCTGAGAATCGCGAGTCATGACTCGATGATCACCAACTTGGGGCCCGAGGTGCGGCCTCGAGACGAGACCCCTCGGCACCCCACAACAGCCAGCGCCGGTCTCGCGACTAGGAAGAAGCAAAAGGAAAGAACCCTAATCCACCTTGCAACAGTGTTCAAGAGCGAGAGCAGACCAAAATCGAAGTACTCGATAACACAGAAGTCAACAACACCAACGTGGAGCCAGCAAAGAAGCAACAGCAACGGCGTTGTAAGACTCGTCGGTCTTCCGCTAGGAACAACCCACCAGCAAGGAGCAGCCGCCTGCAAGAACGAAGTAGGGAAAGGGAGGAAGTGAGCTCGGTAGCTACACAGCCTGCTCCTACCTTGTTGAGTCGGCCCTCCCCCCTGTCACCCGAACTACTAGCAACCTCGATGCCGAAGGATTTCAAGGTACGCCCGTTGGAAAAGTACGATGGAAGTTTCAATCCCAACAATCATGTAGACGCGTTTCAATCTCAAATGCATTTCGCCGGAGCAGACGAAGCGTGCATGCGTGTGGTACATGAACATTGCGCTGGCCTCAATCAAAAGTTGGGCACGGTTCGTCGATATGTTCACGGCCCACTTCATACTAGTAAGAAGTGCCCGAAATCACAAGAGAGCCTTCTGAACATGGTGTAGAGGGAAAACAAATCAACTCGGAGCTACATCAAGCATTTCAATGAAACGTGCTTGTAGATACCGAATCTTGACCCAACAGTGCGCCTCACCGTAGCACAGAAGGGAGTTACACACAAGGAGTTCAGATGGTATGTCAGAGTAAATCGCCCGAAAAACATCACGGAATTCCTAGCATTTGCGGAGAGGTTCATAAGCACAGAAGAAGAGCTCAGCCAAAAATCGGAAAGCCAACAGAGCAAGAAGAGGAAAAGAGAAGACGAAGGAGCAAGCAACAACAAGCACAAAAGAAAGAAGAGCAAATCGTTGAGATGAAGCAAGTCACCTCGCTCGAGAAGTAAGTCCCCCTCCAAAAGTTATAGGTTAGGTCGGCGATCCAGGACCCCTCCTTTAGAGAGAACAACCTTTACTCCCCTCAACGCGAAGCGAGGAGAAATCCTGATGGCAATAAAGGACTCCTCCTTCGTCAAGTGTTCACCCAGGCTACGGGGAGACCCAGCAACCAGGAACTCGAACGTCTACGCCACAGGTACCTGAAGAAGTACATCTTGCACGACGAGAAAGAATAGAGGGACCGACAAGAAGACCGAAGGAGAGACGCTCCGGAGTCGAGTAGACAGAACGAGCAACCACCTTGGTAGTTACCTGAAGAGATACCAATCCGCGAGGTGATCAACATGATCACTGGCGGATCCATTGTAGTAGGGCGTATCGCAGCAGCAAGGAAGACCTCGGTCAGAGAACTGGAGCATGAAGCAGAAAACCCACCGAAGCGACCTTGGGTGGAAGAGCCCATTTATTTCACCGAGGACGATGCGGATGGGATACAGTATCCTCACGACGACGCTCTGGTCGTGAAACTCATCGTAAATGATTTTGAAGTGAAGCGGATCTTGGTGGACTCAGGCAGTTCGACCGACATCCTATTCAAAGGGACCTTCGACAGGCTACAGCTGAAGTAGGGCAACTTGAAACCAGCAGATAACCCCTTAGTGGGGTTCAGCAGCGAAGAAGTTAGACCCCTTGGCCGGGTCACGGTATAAGTAAAGGTAGGGACATGGCCAAAGATAGTGCGATTCGAGCATACTTTCCTAGTGGTCGCGACTCCGTCTCCCTACAACGCGATCGTAGGTCGGCCCATCCAGCACATCTTACGTGCGATAGTATCAACATACTACTTGGCGATGAAGCTCCCGACAGATTACGGAGTAGGGGTCGTACGAGGTGACCAACTTGAGTACTACAAGTGCTACATGGCTGCACTAAAAGGTAAGGCGAAGTTGGTTGATGATGTCGAGCTAGAGCAACCAGCAGAGTACACTGAGGAGCGAGCTGCCCTGATGGAGGAGACGGTCCACATAATGGTTTCCAAAAATGAGACAACCTGGAAGACTGAAGCACAACCTCAACAAACTCGAGCATGCAATATGTGGCGAGAAAAATGGGCCCCTCTGGCCCTTATTTATAACTGCCGTGACCGGGACTCAACGGTCGAGATCTACACGATCCGATGGCTCCCATGAAAACCGGATGCACGCCACCCGAGATTGAAATCGATTGAGCGCATGATTTGACGTCCATAGAGTTTATAAATGGAATGGCGTCCGCGCGTACCTAGTATGCGATCTGGGGTATTCCCTGGTCGAGCCAAACGGGTCATGAAGGTCCGACCGAAGAGCCGCCCTTCAAACTGCCTAGAAGTCGTGCCAAATCCACCTGGGCTCGCCATGAACTCCCCACGCCGGGTCAGGACCCTTGGCACGAGGACTGGGGGGCAATTGATAAAGGGTGATTTGGCCCGACCTAATAAGTAAAGGACACGTGGATGTGGCCTGCCAGCTAGACGACAATTCAACATGTGGTGCCATGTCATCAGATCGCAGGACCTCGGGTGCTCGGTCACTTCGGAGTCAGAGCACCTCGATACCCACATGAACCGAGGTGCCACATAACCGAACCTAGAAGTTTGCCAGTTGTCTCTGAACTTCTCGAGATCATACCGCGTAACTGTAGGCCTTATCCTCACCTTGCCCGAATCGGAGGGAAACGGTAAGCCTCATTAACTGGTACGTTATCCTCCTTCCAAAGCGGAACAGATCCCTACATCATGGGCTGGGGATTCTGGGAGTGTTTCGCGAGACCCACGACAACCGAGCTATATAAGGGCATCAACCCCCAAGACTCAGGTACGCGCGATTACTTGCTCACTACCATTCTAGCATTCAAGCTTTCAGCTCGCAATCTGAATACGATACTGACTTAAGCATCGGAGTGACCTCTTCGGGTTAGCCACCTCGGGTTCTCTGATCCTTTGTCTTGCAGCTTGGTCCAGCTCGCTATGCGACTAGTGTCAAGGTAATCTTCCAACTAGGAGCTTCCAGATCACGCACCTTCAAGTCTCATCTCTAATAAATAACAATAGTTTAATCTCTAATAATTATTAAAAATTTATAGCGAAAATATACATTTATTGAAAATATATTGATAGTGAAAAAAATACAATAAGTACTAAAAATATATTAACTTAGTCAATAAATAGTATAATCTCAAATAATAGTTTAATTTCTAATAAATATTAATCAATAAGTTATAATTAAAATACAATAAGTACAATAAATTAAATTTAAAAATTTCAATAATAATAGTTTAATATCCAATAATTATTGAAAGTTTTCTATTAATTAAAAAAGTAAAATAAATTTATACATAATCATTGAAAATACATTTATCACAAAAAATAATAAATAATTACTAAAATACAATAAATATTAATTTTAGTATATATAATTATATAATAAATACATATTGAGAGTTTAAAAATATTATTAATAAATATTAATTTTTTAAGTTATTTTCTCAAATTATGTCATAATTATTTTTCTATTTTAGAGATTTTTTTTATAAATTTATTACATAATTTCTTTATTTTAACTACTTAAGATCTAGTTATGTTAAATATTTTTTTATTTAAAATACCGAGTTAATTAAATACTTAAATAATATGTAAAATATTTAAATTTTAAAATATTAATTATTTATTGAATTTAATTATCCATAAAATCATAATTTATACTAATATTACATAATTTTGTTATTAATTTTGTAATATATTAAATTATTATTAATTTCAATATTATGTTATAGTTATTTTTCTGCTTTAAAGATTTTTTTAATTTATTACATAATTTCGTTATTTTAACTATTTAAAATCTAGTTATGATAGATATCTAGTTATTTAAATTTTTTAAATTTATTACATAATTTCGTTATTTTAACTATTTAAAATCTAGTTATGATAAATATCTAGTTATTTAAATATTTAAATAATCTATGAAATTTTTAAATATTTTTGTTATTTTAATTTTATTTATTTAAAGCTATTACATATTATTAAATATTTGAAAATCATTTAAACTGATAGTCCGGAAAAACATAATTTAACTTGTTAGTACATAATTTCGTGATATATTTTGTAAAAATATAAAATTATTTATTAGATAATTTTGTTATTTTAACTATTTAAAATATAGTTATGATAAATATTTAGTTATTTAAATATTTAAATATTCTATAAAATATTTAAATTTTTTTGTTATTTTAATTTTATTAATTTAAAGCTATTACATATTATTAAGTATTTGAAAAAGAATTTAAATTGATAATCTGTAAAAGCATAACTTAAATTGTTAGTACATAATTTTGTGATATATTTTATAGAAATGTAAAATTATTTTTTGTGTTTTTAATAAATATTTTAAAGTTATTATATAATTTTATTAGAATATTTAAATAATTCTTAAATTTTTTATTCCAAACTTTCTTTAGATAGATATAGATAAAAAGTAGGGGAGAGGATAAATAGGAATTAGAGATAATTTAGGAGAGAAACTGTTTAGAGTTAATTTTGGAGATAAATAGTAATTAGAGATAATTTATAAGATAAATAGGAATTAGAGATAATTCTGGAGAAAGTGGGGGAGGTAGTTTAGGATAAATTTTAGGAGAAGAGATTATTTAGGTTATTGGAAAATTGCATCTCATTGGTTGTTTCAAAAATGACATGAAATAAAAAAAATAAAAAATTTAAAACAAGAAGAAAATTTCTTGACTGATTTGTTTTAATATATATATATATATATATATATTCACTCTTGAACATCTAAAGAATAACCCAATGATGAAATAATAGAGACAGTACTATTCTATCAAATAATAATAATAATAATGATGATGATGATGATAATGATGGGAGACTCTATTTAGTAAATAAGGTCAATACTAGACCTCACGTTGGCTGAAATTTCCATTGAGCTGCTTTCATTGGGCTGTTTTGATGAAGTTTCACCAATGACAGCATAGTAATTCCCACCTTTTTCATCAAAGATATATAACTTATAGGCTGTCTGTGTTGAGACCATCTTACAAAATATCCAGCCACCTGGTCTAGGAAATATTGCGGCTGTATGTAATCCATTTATGACCTAAACTGTGTATTCCCCATATCATCCTGTCCAATATAAAGAAGTAAAACCATGGCTTTTGAATCTTTGTTAAATCGTTCTTTTGTCAAAAACCTTTCATTTGATCATGATTCAGGCAGTTAAATCTTCAATCTGTTCAATTTAGATAACTTTTTTTGTCATTTTTATTTTAATTATTATTTTTTTATTTTTTTAAACTATAATGGACCATCTGTTTGAACCAGACGATTGGACTGCTGACCTAAAAACTGATGGTCAAAGCAGTTCTGATTCTGACCCTTCTGGGTCAGTTTTTAAAGCATTTAATAAAATTTACGGCCAAGCAACAATATGCACCAACTTAGAAATAAACTTCTTCTTCTTCTAACATCATCAATATTATTTTTGATTCCAATACATTGAAAATGAGATATTAATAAGATCATAAATATGTGAGTTTTTTCTTTTCCTTTTCTCTACAGAAAACTCTTGAGTCTTGGCTATGAAAATATCGCGTAAATCAAATGGCTGATCATGCAGGCTTTGTTGCATTTCTTTTATTTTTAGTGTCAATTAAATTATTTTCTCTTAATTTTTTTTTATTTCTTACTACTAAATTATTCTTTCTTAAATTTTACGCTTCTGTCCTCATTTTATTATTAGTAATATTCATATACACTTCCTAAACACCTACATATTATATACAAATCATGTAAGAAGTGACGCAGGAGCTCACAATTATTACCTTATTAGGTACTAATTAACAGAGTCCGGATCTCCTGTCCACAAGAACTCTGCTCACGTTTGCCCATATAACATCACAGCCACACATAAAGAATATCTCATCCTCCTGCATAATATTAATCAGGGGGAGATGTATCCAATTCCCAGGGGTAGTGTGTTGTGAGCAGACGTTGGCAGAGTTCTCGTGGATAGAAAATCCCGCATCTAATTAACATCATTGCATATCCTGGATGTAAGATCTACATAAGGGTGTATGGGTAACAGGGTAGGGATGGCAATTTTCCCCATTCCGACCGGGACCTGACTTCTCCGATCTGATGGAATGGGGGTTGAGAATTGTTTTGGTGGGTGTGAAAAAGATTCTTTGAGGAGAAATTTCAAACTCACGGCCGTGACCTGCAACTATGGTAAAAACACACAACTCTTCAAGTTACCAACTGACAGCTGATTTGGGTTCTCCAGATTTTTATCAAACACACAACTGTATGAAACCCGCGGGAAAGCCAAAAGCTGTTACTCACCCTCTAAATTGAATAAGTTGAAGGAAGCAATGGATAACGGATTGCATCAGTTTAAAGATAAGTGATTAAACCCCAATCAATCATAGCGCCTCTTTAAGTTGGGTTGCTCACGGTTGCCTCTCTCTTTAATGAGCGTCTTCATGTCCTTATTTATCCATCATTAATAGATACCACGTACAAAAATTGTAACTCACTCTACCAAGTACCAACCCAGATAATAACAGGATCTGTATTAATTAACCCAGCTGGACATTATTAATTCTAGCTCCATGTTTTGCCCTTTATGCCAAGTGAACATTGAAACCTAGCGATCAGCTAACTTTAGTCCCGTAAACAAACATAAATCATTAATTAGTTAGTTAGTCAGTTATCTTCCCCAAATTTTATTAGGGCAAAAGACTTAAGTATACCTTTTATTATTAAAATGTTATTAACAAATAACATCACGTGACCTATTTAAATTTTCAAAAATCCCGGTTTGCCCCTTACAGCAATTTACCACCCAATCGACTTAGAATTGAAATCATTTTGGCTACTAGTTTCTGGGTTAGGAGATTGAACGTCTGGTTCGAATGGACAATCTATTTTAATTAAAAAAATAATTAAATAAATAAAAAACAGCAAAAAATTATTGTTCAGGTCAAATGGGTTGGCAGTTCAACTGCCCAGATCAACAGACCACTGACCAAATCAATAATTTTTGGCCAAGGAACAGGCAAGGGTGAAATAGAACTAATTTTCGAGCCAAATGGTCCAACCATCCGAATCAACAATGGTTTGAAAATCATGCTTTTGATTGATTCAGCGTGTACAAATTTCCCTGTGAAATATCTTCCGTAGCCAAAATTAGGACCAAATAATTAGTTGCTTCTAAAATATTTTCTGACTTAATTGAAGGCAATATGCTACAAATGGGTTATATTTATCTATTAGTAGAATTGGTTTGAGTGTTGTGTTATTACTTTCATATAACATCAAAGTCAGTTTTAGTTTAATTTACAGCAAATTTATTAAACCATCTCTAAGTTTGAAATTGACTCTCTCCTGTTTAGAAATTTAGAAATTGTGATAAAGTATCCCTAAGTTTTATAATAATTGACTAAACCCTCCATGAGTGTTCCATTACAATCTGTTCACATGTGACACCAACTATAAACTTTTTTAAAACCTAATATTACCTGTTTGTGATCAATTTTGCCCTCTATTATTTTTTAAAATTTCAAAATAAAATTCAATATCTCCAAATTTCACTTGCCAGCAGTTACATATCCATGTCTGTTAAGGGTGGAAGAAATTTTATCAAGCACATCAGTAGAGAGGTGATTTAGATCACATAATATTCTGGGCATGCCACCATGTTCAAACTGGGAAGCTATGTTTCATCATGACTACTTCAAGACAAATGCATCTGAACTAGAAAAACCAAAAGGAAGACATTCAAAAGCGTAACTGCAAGGGTTTGAGTCTAAGGAGTCTAACTAAAAATTAGTTAGTCTCTTGTATTCCAACTCCTTTGAAGATATCTATTCTTTTTTCTGGTAGTCTCTGGATTTTTCTTACAACTTATGTCTAGTTCCATACCACTAAATTCATAGTGAAACAACGGATAACTTTGTTCTGTACAGGATTGTCAATGAATGGAATTGCATCTGAGTTCAATTTGAATCCAATCTGACCATAGTTTATACTCATCTTGCTAGAGATCTCAGCATCTGCTAATGAAACTAAAATGGGTTAGTGATAGGCTTGTAAATGATACCCGAAAATCTATAGCCTGATCTGACATTTGATCCAAATATCTCAGATTCAGAGATGTATTTATGTAATCGGATCGGGTTCAGATTTTGCAATCTACATCCAATTAATAATTGAGTCAAATTCTGGTTAAAATCTGAAGTCAATTATATTATAATATTTATTGATTTTAATATATAAATTTTTTATAATTATATTTAAAATTATAAAAATATATTTTATATATTATATTATATTATATATGAATTTATATATATCATAAATTCAGTATGTATATTTATACTAATTTATTATACATAAAACTTTTTATTTTTTTGTATTTAAAAAAAAAACAAATGCAGTCAGATTAAATCCGAACCCAACCTGAATCCATTAAGATTTAAATTCAAATTCAAGGTCTTCAAATCCGATCAAATTTCAGGATCAGATTCAAATGCAAGTTTTCAATAATCAAATTGGATCTGGATAACCAATCTTCCCCATATTTCAGTTTTTTTCAAAAACTTACTAGTGGAGGAATAGAAGAAAAAGTATTGCATTTCCCCTTCCTGTTCCCTCAGTTGGAATAGAACTCTTCGAGTAATCTAGAACCATCAGTAGGGGAAAACGCAATCATGTAACTGCCCAATCTTCAGTTTATTCCGGGCAAAAAGTCTTGAGAGATATCAAAGTGGGGTACCATCAATTGTTGAAAAATGCAAAGGTCCGTTTTGGGTAGTTTACAAGTGGGGGAAACATGTCAGATTGGGTTTTATGCTTTGGATTCATGCTCTAAAACGGTAAAACCAAAGGATTTTCTTTTGGCTTCATGCCCCAAAACCAAAGGATTTTTTCTTTGTTTCAAATGTTTCATTTAAAAAATTTAAAGAAGAATGATGGTTAAAATAGTCTTTTCCATCTTTCTATTAACAGACGCCGATAACAAGGGAGGTTTTAATCATTTGTCAGCAAACTTGAGGGTATTTTAAGACAATTTCTTAACAGTAGGGATGAATAAGTTAATTTCCTAAAGCTTAAGAGTATTTGAGAGATTTGCCCTTTAGTTTATCGATGCTATTCAATATCCTATCACAATTTTGAGTTCTGTTGGAATCCGTTATAAATCTCATAGATAAGATTCAAATCAATTCGAATATAAACAAATCAAATTTGGATCTACTCTGTCTCTATCCCATTCGATCCAATCCCCTACTACAGGAAAGAATAAGCTAAGGAGAAATGACAGGCCCTACTGCATCCAAATACTCGTTGTCAAAAGGAAAATATTCATGAAAACATGAACTCCACGATGTAAGACAATCAATTCCAAGTTAAATTCATGAAACAAAGAAGAAAATATTAATAAAAAGGTAGCATGTGTTACTTTATTTTTTTTTTTTTTACAGAACAGACATTTCTGTTGGTGTAATGCAAGCTAATCAAACAATTTTGCATACATGTATATGCAGCTCAATGTATATCGTAGAGCCTGCATGTTAAATCTGACGTTGGTGGCAAGAGGTCAAACAAGAAAGGACCCAAGTAAAGCAGGTTGCAACTGTAACACCAGAATTGGTGAATTGGGTGATACAGCAAATGTGTCAGCAAAGTAGCTTGCAATCCGCAGATGTTCAGGAGATAAACCTCAAGTTCATGTTCATACATCTATGTCACTAAGCCAAAAGTTAAACCAGAAAATCAAAATATTTACAGATTATGCAATATTTCAGTGGCTAGATGTCCACAGCACTTAGTACTACTAATAGCCAAACAGATGGCCTTGTTTTCGGTAAATACCAAAATGATGCATCGTGCGGTTCTTGCCCCATATCAATACAAAGGGGAACTTGTTCGACATGCGTAGCTTTAAGATGTCCCAGAACTTCTCTACCTTCCACTTAAGAAGGCTCTTGTTGATACAACACCTCATGCCATATTCAAGAAGGTTTTACTGAGATTCCAGTATCAAGATAGAGAAGCCTAGAAAGAAAATCAGAAAAGAAATGGGGAATCCAGAGTGAACTTATGGTGATAGCTTTTCAGCATTTGCAACTGCTTCAACATAGTAGTACAATCTCCAAAGTGTCGCATTGTCCTAAAGAACCCATGAAACAGATCATTAGTATTAGGTCATATGTAAATATACATGTACGCTGATTGATCACTTAAACTTTGATATTACCTCCTTTTCCAATTCAATACTTATCTCTTTGCAAGAATGACTTTCTTCCTGCTTATTGCGTTGGACAATTTCCACAATGCGATCAAGGTTTTTTGGTGGCATCTTCTGGATCAAATTTCTAAGTTCTTGCTTCTCAGTGAGAGACATTGGTCTGCAAATAGGGAGGATAGATTTCAGTATAGGCAGGGAAACTGAAAAGCCAGAGGCGAAACCTTTAACAACCAAGAACAAGCAATAAAACCATAGAAAAGTAGGGCTAAAAATAGATAATTATTCAGGTTATGCATGTATAATCAAACTCTACACTTCTGATGGAAGAGATTTAATCCAAATGAGCTACCCAGGTTATGTACAGAAACCCTATAGAGGTACTTATGCTGACTTAGAAAATTTAATATATCAGCCATCATCATGCCTGAAACATGTTTTTTAGATCTTATCCATTGAAAAAAAAAACATGTTTTCTAGATCTTAAAGTTTAGTATTATATGCAAAAAAGCAGAAGATTCAGGTTTCACATAACTGGTGGGTTCCATGCACTAATGAACTGGAAAGTGTAGGAAAGGTATTTTGGAAGATATTTGGTGTCCATCGTCCATTGCTTTAAAAATCTTTAAATAATTAGAAAGATAGCTCCATCTCTTAAAGGTGAAGGGTGACTATGCTTCACTGTAAAACAATCCAAGAATCACCAACTTTCATGGCTGTTAACAGGGTTGAAGTATCTATAGTATCATACAATATGTACCAGTTTTCAAAAACATCGATACTCCAAATACTATGAATTAGACTATTTTAACCGTTTTAAATGTAAATATATAATAAAACATACCCACTTACAAATTGTCATACAAAACAGATGAAACAAATTAAGTGTTTCGATTCAATAAAACTTTTTCGCATAATGAGAGTACCAATACTTTGAATCATGGATGTTCGGGATATTATGCCCAGATAAAGGTGTGGCACGAAGGAGACAGCTCCACATTTAAAGGCCTAGGGCATGGAGATCTGTCATACTCGATGTTTTAAAAGCGCAAGGCGCAAAAAAAGCGCTAGGTGCAAAAAAAGCGCAAGGCGCAAAAAAAGCACAAGGGGCAATTTATGCCCAAGGCGCAAGGTGAGACACGCATCTTTTTATGCAAAGCGCAAAAATACAAAAAAAAAGCTTAAAAAATTAAAAAAAAATATTAAACATAATATTAATAAAATATATAACTTAAATTTTAAAATAATTTTTTTAAAAAACCCATTATCTAAAATTAAAATACATAAACATAGCATGTAAAGTGTATTCCTCTCAAGGATTTAAATATTGACACAATACGCCCGATACGGGGCGTATTGTATTGGTACAGTTGACAACGGTACGGGATACGCTACGAATAGAAACGTATCCCCTATCCCTTAAGTCATTCGTATTGCACCGATACGGATGTGTATCGGCATGTATCTATATCGGCCGATATGCACTGGTACAAGGCGATACACATGAAACACCTGTCTCTCTATACTTCATAAAAAATGCAGCTATTCCGATTCAAACCCAGGTCATTCGGACGTGCCATTTTTCGCTACACTCTGAACCATCAAGCCAGGCTTTATCATATGTTACTAAATAGAATAAAATAAATTTTATTACGTTTTTGTATTGACATACAATTTAAACAAAAAACACGTGTTTATATTTAACAATTCTAACTATTCCAAGGAATAACATTCAAAAATAGTATTTTATAAATTAATAAAACAAATAATCTATCAAGTCCATATTTATATAAAAAGATGCTTTTTAATATCAATAAAATTATACAAACAAAATATTAATAATAAAATGATTATTTTAATATTTAAATTGCACATGATATGCATTTTAAATTTTTATACATTTTTAAAAATTATTAATTAATGTTTTAATTTACATTAAAAAGTAATAACAAAATATTTATTATTTATAAAAAATAAAAATATTGTTTACAAAATATAGAAGAATATAATATTAAATTGAATCTATTAAATTCACTAATCTACATTTATTTCAAAAAATGATTTTTTATTTCAAATTATTTATAGAAATAAAAATATTAACAATTGAATAATTATTTTAGTAATTAAAAATTATGAATTTGTATAGGATATGTATCTTAAAAAGTTTAACAAATTTAATATACTTTAAGTTAATATTATATTTTTTTGAATTATGTTTTGGTATTTTAATTTGCATTTGAGAATTTAATATTTAGTTGATTTTTTCGTTAATGTTAAAAAATTGAAATAGTAAAATAAAAAATAAGTGATATAATAATTAAAATATAATATGCACATGTGTTTAGTGTCTTGGACTCTTGATTGATGCATTATAAATAAAATTATATGATATCTAGGCATCTCAATATATTAATTGTAATATATTTTTTTATATACACCATTAAAATATAATTTTTCTTTGTATTTATATACTATTTGTGACTATATTGGTCTTAAATTTAGTGTTATTAATGTATTTGTGGAATTTGTATGTATTTCCCTAATGTATCCATCTGTTTTCATATTTTTCGTTCATATCCATGCGTTTCCAAAGTGTATTTGTCTCCGAATTCTCGAATACTATACCCGATGCCAATACTTTAATCCTTGATTCCTCCCTCCTTTAATGAATGATAGGTTCCACTGGACAAACTATTACTATGTTTCGTTGTTTGGTGTTGTGAACTTATTATTGTATTTTTCATTTTCTTTTTATAATTATATACTATGGAAAACTCATTCGTACAGACTCCAAAGCTGCTTGGTAGCTTAGCCAAGAGTGCATTTCAAAGGCCCAAGCTGTTTTGTGTTCCTGGTGATTGTATTCTAGTTTATGACTTGTTCATTGTGGGGGCTGTACTTGAATAAGCCCCTCAGTCCTCTCCTTGTATTCTACTTTCATTCTATTTCTCCACTTTTAACCATTTATAAATTTTAATTATTGATAATAAAGGTGCCAAGAAATTAGAGAATTTAATGAGAATTTTTCTTTGGGAGCCAGGTGAGGAAAAAAAGGATCACTTAATAAATTGGGGAATAGTGTGTAGGAGGAAAGAGGAAGGTGGATTGGGACTGGGGAAATTAGTTTTGAAGAATAAAGCAGTCCTAGGAAAATGGTTGTGGAGATGGCCCTTAGAACAGGAGAGACTTTGGCATGAGGTGATAGATAGTATACATGGCAGTTTGGGAAATGGATGGGATGCTGGTGTATCGCGTTGAGCCACTCTGGCAACTCCTTGGAAAGCAATTCAGAGTATTCTTTCTCTTTTCCTCAACTATATCAGGTATGATGTCAATTCTGGTACTTCTGTTTTGTTCTGGGAGGACATCTGGGTGGGCAATTCTGCCCTTAAGGAAAATTTCCCTTCTCTCAATTCCATTTCTTGCTACAAAGGTAAAACAATCTCTCACTTTCTTCCAACATCTAGATCTCCATATCCTTTGAGTTGGGACTTTGGGTTTTGTAAGGGTTTGAGGGATCATGAACTCTCCTGAGTTTCAGACCTGTTGTCACTACTTGAAAACGTTTTTCTAGACCCTTCCAGTTCTGATGTGAGACTTTGGTCTCCAAACCCAAAAGGTTACTTTACATGTGCTTCATTGTTTAAGTCCCTTTGCTCTCCCTCGGGACAAGTGGGTTTCCCAGCTAAGGAGATTTGGTCTAAACATGTACCTCCTAAAATTATTATGTTCTGCTGGGAGGTGTTCTATAAGAAAATCAACACTTCAGACTTATTGCAGAAGAGAAGGCCTTCTATGTATTTGTCTCCTGATTGGTGTGTACCTTGCAAGGCTAATGGTGAGGACTGCTCTCACTTACTTTTAACCTGTCCTTTTTCTGTTGCTATTT
The DNA here is from genome assembly GCF_000365185.1 of Nelumbo nucifera. Next base: position 2,639,276 of record NW_010729079.1, read on the forward strand.
GGGGTTGGATCTATGCTTTGTTTGGTTGCAGATGGAATTTGACCACAGCCATAGATCAGATTTTTGATCCTTCATTCTTTGTGTGGCCCACAAAAATTGGTAAAACAATGTGGAGGAGCATTAGAGCTGCTGCTTTGTGGACAATTTGGGAGGAAAGAAATGCGAGGATATTCCAAGAGTAGGAGAGAAATGTTCAAAATGTAAAGGATTGCATTATGACCAGGGCAATCCATTGGTTGAGATCATTAGATTCCTTCAAATTATATTCCTTTGATGACACGTGGAGGAACTGGATGGCTGTGGCTAGTAGCAGTAACAGAAAGAACAGGGTACCAGATGTGTGGGTACCTCCTTCAGAAGACTGGACAAAGATGAACTTTGATGGTAGCAGCCAAGGAAATCCGGGTCCATCAGGGATTGGTGAGGTGCTGAGAGATTTTAGCTTTATTCTCATGCTCTGTGGGTATAGGAGACTCTAATAGAGCTGAGCTTCTAGCGGCAGTACAAGGCATTCAGATTGCGGACCAGTTAGGAGTTCAAAATTTGATTATTGAAAGAGATTCCAAAGTTGTTGTGGGTTGGCTAAAAAATCCAGATTCAGTGATTTGGTGCCACAGGGATTTTATGAGGAAAGCTAAATGGTTCTCAAGGAACATGAATGTTAATTTTCAGTGGGTGGGTAGACCAGCTAACACCATAGCGGATGGGTTAGCTAAACAAGGGGTGTCAAGGGAACGTTTATTCTGGGCAGCTTTGTAAATTTTTTGTTACTAGTCTGAGGTAGTACATTGTTGTTGTTGTGGAGAGGCACCAGCTCGTGCCCCTCCTTTGGGCAAGCTGTATTGAAATATCTTATTGAATTTCTTGAATAAAATGTCAATCATTTATCAAAAAAAAATTATTGATAATAAAGGATGCAACCTTTTTTATATATGTAAGGTGGACACATAAAGCGGTCAACCTTGGTGGTTGTTTTTGTTTTGTTTTTTGGTTCTTCATCTCATTGTGATGTACTACTTTATATTGCTCTCATTGGTAATTAAGCATTTTGATCTTGTTATTAATCAGTATATGCATTCAATTACATGAAAATACAATACCTGCATTTTGACATTACTATGTCAAGAAGTTCTTCAAGCTGCTGCTCCATGTGCCCTAGCTGGAAACAAGTAACTTAGTTCAGCTAGACACATCCATAATCATTCTTTTTAGGTCCCTACAACTACATGGTCTTGGCATTGAGTGAGGCCTCAAACCAAACAACTTAATATCATAAAGACAAGAATTAAGAGTGAACTATTTAACAATATTATGAGCCACATGTTACTGCCTATAATTGATAAAAAAAAAAAAATGTTACTACCCATATCACAAGGACACAAATGTCTGTTGGTGTCTGACAGTGATGCAGGGCATCCACTGTGCCATCAGAAGAAAACACATTACAAGTACAAACACCAAGTCAAGAGCAAACAATCCATTTCATACATTATAATACATATCTTCGTTCATGTAAGGAATAACTAGTTATGTAAAAATTATATGAGTTTAAAATAAGAATACATAGTATACCAAATTCTATCAGACAGAAAAACACAGATGCTCAGACTTCAGATAGCACATTACACAATATGGATGTACCTACAAGTAATTAAGAATAATTTCATCGAATTACCTTTGCAGATAATTCATTGGAATATCTCTTTACAGTTTCCACAGCCCTTGGTCCGCAATTATCTAGGAGAACTAGTAAGTCATCCTTCACCTGAGGAAACAAAAAGAAAACATGGTACCACACTTTATCAGTCACTTGGGGCACAGTGCAAGTACTCAAAAGTAGGGATCAACATGGGCAGCCCAGATTTTGATGCAATGACCAGACCTGACCCTGGGTCCACTGTATATCAATTAAGAACAGGCCAGGATTTTGGCTAGATACCTAGAATGCTCGATCAAGCCTGGCCTGACACTTTACATGTACCTTAATTATAAATACTAGTTGAGGAGCATGTGCAAGAGGGGTGGGAGGGAGAGAGAGAGAGGGTGTGAAGAGAGTAAATAAATGGACTAGATTTTTTGCATGGTGGTTTGAATGTGAAACCAAGGCAAGTATCAGCATTGTATAGTAAAGAAGATGATATTTAAGTTTTTTTTTTTTTTTTGAAGATTTATACATGTAATTGAGTGGTGCTAAGGTGATATATCCGTATATGATCTTGTGGTCACTTTATTAGGCTTGGATTTAAATCTCTCCATATACTCGTGTTTTTTTATAAATAAAAGAGAATTTATTACTAAAACAAGATTGAAGAGAAAAAAGCAAAAGAAATACAACAATCAATACATCCGGACCCAAGGCACGAGATGCGGTCCAGGTATAAAACATGAATTGCAACTGAGCCCAAAACAACTGATCCCTATTCACCCCTTCCTTTGGCTAAATAGTCAGATAGTCCATTTGTTGACCTCCTTTCCCATTGAATCCTCATTTCCATATTGGTAGTCAGCCATTCAATTCTCTTGATAGCCTCCCTAGAAGTCCATATTACTGTACTCGGATTCTTTCAGCCACCCAACCACTAACTTAGAATCCCCTTTCAATGAGCAATTTGTTAAGGTTCAAACTTCTAGCAATTTGTATCCCTTGTAGCATGGATTGGAACTCAGCTTAGAATTCATCTGTTTCTAATAGACAAAGGTCTCGCAGAAATATAACATATGATTGCATATCCAGTCCAACCCTCCCAAGATCTCAGATATTTGGGACCAACATTGGGTAATGATCTTTGTTATATCTTGAATAATCAACACAATACAAAAATAGAAATGATAAAGCTTACACCCAGTGCTACACATAGCCCAAGACAGCCCACAATCACCTACCTCATAGGATTTGTTCTCAGAACCCATTCTAGATTGACATATGGAAATGCTCCAAATAAGAATGTTGATGTAGGCGCGGATGGCCCTGACCAATCGCGGGACTCACACGTGTCAGGCTGCGGACACCAGAGCAGAGCCAACTGGCGAATGCACACTGCCCAGCTTGACAAAACTCAAGGAACCAATAGCGCGGGGTCACTTGGCGGCCTAGGATGGCCATGCACCCCACGTACGGACTCAATCCCCGCCATCCGAGCTCACCTACCTCCAGGCGGTTTCAAGTATAAATATGGGGTGACCCCCCTCCAGGTAAAGGATCGAATACTTGAGCTCTCTCACTAGCACTTGAGATTCATTGCTCTCCAATGACCTCGTCAGGGTGCCTGCACCTCAGACCTCGTCCACCACGCACCACAATACTAACTTGACCGTCGGAGTCCTCGCCTCGGGTCTTCACCTGAGGCCTCTGACATTGCTCTCCTTGCAGAACCAACCCCATGATCCTCGCCTACCTATGATATCAGACACCGTGGACCTCGGATATCCATCACCTCGGTCACAAGTCCTCGGCTACACCCGTCCTCGGACCGAGGTACAGTGTTGTCCTCGGCCAAACCGAGCATCAACAAATGTAAACAAGATCTTCCGAGCCAAGATTTAACAAGATTAAGCTAAAATAATTCAATATGGCAATTTTAATCAATAAAGTCCATATTATTAGTTTTTGGGTCTGAGAGAGAGAGGGAGAGGGAGAGTTGTCCTTCCTCATCCAACTTCTCAGTTTCCCTATCATATATATGTGTAGTTACTCTCTTACTAAAGCCAAAAACCTAAGCTTAGAGAAACAACAATCTCAATGCTAGTACCTCTTCACTTTCCTTTTCTTCTCTGTTCAAATCCGAAAAAGACATCTTTTTCTTTTTGTATCTCATCCAGCAAGCATTACATAGAGGCTGAAACAATAACATAAACCATGAGAAACCAATATAACATCAAAGGAAAAGAAAAAGGATGAGAAAGGAACCTAGGAAATAGATTTTGTCAAAAACCTTAGGCCCAGCATGACCACCCTTCCATTGAGGGGCTTTTGTAGTATGGCATTCAGCACATCTCTTTTTGGTATCACTAAGCTGGCTAGATAAAACTGCATCACTGTAGGCATTGCTCATGTCTCCAGACTCTGATCCCTGTGCCAGAAGAGGAACAGCTATAGGTTCTCTTAAATTAGAAACAACAGCATGTTTGTTCTCCCTATTGAAACCCAATAGAGTAAATGATTCTGCAGTTTCAATTGCCATAATCTCCAATTCTACTTTACATAGCTGAAGCTAGGGGCAGGGGAAGGAGTAAAGGGCCCTCAACATCGTCTGTACAAGGCGACTCAACTGCCCGATAATGAAATCTCCAGATTTTCTGTTAAAAAAAGGCAGAAATTACACTTCAGGAGACCATCATGGTGTTGTAGGGCTGAGAATAATTTAGTGGTCTTGGGCTAGACTATGAATCTTTAAATCATTCCGTAGATGTTATCGTATCTCAAATATACAGTATCAAGCATTTATGCATGTTATCCATGTTATCTAAGTTTTATTTTCAGAGTTTTTAATAATTTTTAACATCCCAATTGACTTAAACTACAAATATACAAATTTCTATTGTGTAGTAAATATAAATATACTTTAGTTTTCCGATGTTTGGTTTTCAACTTTTAAATATTTTAGTTTGACTTGATCTACTCTCACTTTTTCTACTAGGCAATTGCTTACCAAACTCCAAAGTTTGCAAGTACTAAAAGAAACGTAAAATTTCCTTTTTGCTTTTTTGGTAACAAGGAGAAAAACTAGTTTTGGAATTAGAAGTATTTATTTTCCTTCTACTAAATTAACCTTATTCATTCTACAGATTTGGTGCAATCTAACAAAACCTACCTGTACAAAAGAACCTCTGGATCAGTTAACATGACTGAATTTCATCAATGGGGATTATCTAGCCATATTAAAAAGAATTTAATTTAGCTTCCATTAAAAATCAAATTTTTGCTTCCTAAATTTCCTAAAAGGTTCAACTTTGCTTAAAAAAAGTTAGTATCATCAACAATTTTTGGTTAATGTAATCAATCTTTTATTTAAATTTAAACTTTACTTTATAATTTCATTTTTAATAATTGTGGCTTCTCCTAAATTCAAGGAATCACAAAAAGATAATGAATATTAGATTTTAATTAGTTTTTTCTATTATTAACATGGTTCTAGTGTTTAAATTTTAAAAAGTGTGCGCTGTACCTATATATTCAAGTTTTCCCCTATTCTCTCATTCCTTTTATCCTCCTGTTTTTTTTTTCCTGAGAAGAAATCCCAAGATGTGATAATTTTTCAGTCAAATAGAGCAAGTTGAGAAGATACATGAATGCTAACCTTATGGGCATGCAGTCATAAGGTGCTGCCACCACTGTCCACAAGGAATTGCCACACCTGATCTAGGTTGTGTTTGGTACCATTGCCATTTCAGGCACAAACGTTTAGAGAGGCAATGGCATTACATGTCAAAATGCAAATACAGGCGTTTTGACATGAAACTTCTTCAGTCGGCATCAAGAATCAAAATTTTGATACCATATGCCCTGTATTGGGTGTATTGTATCATATCTTTTGACTAACAATATGCTTATTTTAAACATTTTACAACTTTTGCAACACAAAACAGTGTCAACCAAACAGAAAATTCACATTTAAACTCAAAACCCCTAGGTGGTGCTGATGTGGCAGCGTTTCAAGTAGAAATAGCCATGGTACCATTTACCAAACGTCACCCTCATGAATGGTGCAGAGGCACCCTAATGCACTGTCAGAGAGAGAGAGAGAGAGAGATGTGGGTAACTAGTTTTATGATTCATATCTTAGTTAATATGAGACTTAGAAGGTAGCTCAGAGACAATATCAACATCTACCCAATGTTCAAAATTTCGATATGACACACCCGATACAGGGCTTGTTATATTGTATCTTTTGACTAACAATATGCCTATTCTAATGCAGTTTTAAGAAATTCTTTCTTTAATAATTAAAGAATATAAAAATAGCCCCTCTGAAATTTTGGGAAAAACTAAAAAAAAAATAAAAGCAAAAGGTTCAAAGTATCAATACACCTCTTCCAGCTTTGCATAGTGTATCGATATTCTGAACCTTGCATCAACCTTACAAATAAAACCTCTTGAAAATATATTTCAAGGTGCAACAGGTACCTCATAAATGCAGAGCTTTTAATTAATGTTTTAAAACAGAGAGACACGACACAAATCATTCCACTATCCTAAGGCATGAGGCATAAACCAGAACACAAGATGCACGAACCTCCCAATCATGGGTTTTTAAATTATTAAATAGTTGAAAATAAGTAAACAGATAAATAAATATAGAAAATATCCAAAAAAGGAAGTTTTGTGAAATATTAGAAATTTTCATTTTTTTTATCAATAACTGAATTTCATTAAGAAAGGAAAATAAAAAGGTACGAAGAGGAGGAGAGGTAAACACTCTTAACTCTCCCCAAACAAATATACACACTTACAAAACAGCCCAAAACATATGATTTCTTCCTACCCCTTGTTTAGCCAACAAATCAGCAAAGCAATTAGCATCTCTTTTTGTCCATATCAAAACAACTTCCATTCCTTGCATCAGCCACTTAAACTTTCTTTTTTTTGTTAATATAGTCCCACCAACCCATCTCCTCCTCTTTCATATTTGCAATTTCAAATAATAAAATCATCACAAATTGAAATCTCAGCACATGAAATATCATAATCCATTATTATACAAGTACCATCAGCCATCAATACATGTGGTGTGGCAAATCAGAATTTAAGAATTAACATTTTACATAAATTGCATCGCATTAACATAAACAAGTGTGTAATCTCATACTCGAATGAATGTAAAAGATTGAAAGCAATCAAAGCAATTGTGCCCCCACTTCTATTTACAATCTTTTACAATAAAAATTTAAAGAAACAAACTCACAGGGTTTTCCTTTGTATTATATTAATATGTAATGGGGCATATGATAAAATGGTGCCCCAACTTATATGATATTTTCTTGTAAAAAAATTGCTTAGAAGGTAAGAGCATATGACACACAAGTCTCATACGTGTATACCTTTTTAAGTACCTCCAGGCTAGAGGTACGCCTTTACATGTTTCCTTGCACCCCACCTGGAGGAATTCCTCCAGTGCTTTTCACATGAACCTTACATGGGCTTATGAGTGTAGATTTGTGGGTCCTCGGTCCAAGGCTCCCATTAGCATCAGATGACTCCACTACAATGTGTATACCTTTCTAAGTACCTCCAGGCTAGAGGTACGCCTTTACATGTTTCCTTAGCACCCCACCTGGAGGAATTCCTCCAGTGCTTTTCACAGGCCCCTTACATGGGTTTATGAGTGTAGATTTGTGGGCTCTTGGTCCAAGGCTCCCATTAGCATCAGATGAATCCACTACCATTTTGAAAGATGCATAGATGCACCTGTATCTCTTTTACAATTGAGTTTTGTGTTGGTATAAAATAATAAGAATATGACATGTCATTGCTTTATTCTTGGGACCAGTGGGAGTAGGGGTTTCTGTTAGAGCTGAAATGTTTTCTGCTCTGCAAGGAGTTTAAATTGCAAAGGAGATGAATTTAGAAAATTTGTTGATTGAAGGAGATTCTAAGTTGGTAGTGGGGTGGCTGAAGATGTGGTGCTACAGAAATGAAATCAAGAAATTCAAATGACTAATGAGGAACATGAATGTGATGGTACATTGGATGAGGTCAGAAAATGCAATGACTGGTTGTCTAGCTAAACAGGGGGTGAGCAGGAGTTTATTGTATTGGGCCCAGCTATAAGTTATTAAATGTTACATTGTTGGGAGAGGTTGCATCTTACGCCTCTCCGAGGGATGATTGTAATACTTAAAATTTATTGATATTGATAAAGCTTTTAACTTATCAAAAAAAAAATAAGAATACAAGAAATTTTGAGACAGGGCAGTGACATATACAAACCTCTTGATAGGATCCACAGCCATCAGTTCCACAATATGTCATGATACCACTCATATGGGGGGTAGAGGATAATTTCTGCTTCTTACTAGGAGGTTGGACCACACCCCTATCAAATGTGCTTGAACAATTCTGTAAGTGCTCTTTGCCCTTTAGATGTGCTTGTATCCGGCACATACGGAAGACAGGACCAAGCATCTGCATACAGTATATTATGCATTACTATTGTAACTACAGGATTATTGAAAAACTCACCATAAGCTGAGACGCATGGGGAATTGAAGAACCATAGAATCATTTCTGTAAAAAATGTCCTAACCAACCAAAATGAAAAACAGCCAAAATACCAAAACATTCAATCACTGAAACTCCTTTTGGACAAAGTCATGCTGTCAAAATCATGCAAATGTATGGTCATACCTTATATTTGTCAAGGCGTCGCCGAGGCGCCCAGCCCAAACGCCTTGACTTTTAGCAACTAGGCGTCTGCCGAGGCGACTAAGCGCCCGCCTAGGCAACAAAAATGACAAGGTGGGCGCCTTTTATAATATCATTTATACTGATGTATCTTATTAATGTATGTATTAATACATTTTATTATACACTATATATCAAATTATCAATATACTTTGTTTTAATGTTTTACTATTGAAATTTAAAAGATCAAAGGGTATTGAGGTGAGAAAAAGAAAGAAAGAAAGAAAAGAATTATAAAGAGGTTCTGTTTTTTTTTCTATTCTCTCTCTCTCTCTCTGATTAAATAAAACAGAAACTCTGTCCTTGTTTTTTCTATTTTACTTCTCATCTTGAATATTTATCATGTAAAGCTAGCCTTCTTTAGTTGCTAATTGATATGAAATTTCTCTATTAAATCCTTATTATAGCAGTATTATTTTTTAAAATAATGAAATTAATATATGAAAAGGATTTTTATCTTTTAGATGTGATGATTTGCTACATTTTAGAGGAAATTTATTGTTCTAAATAAAGAGAAATTCTATTTTTTCAATTAATGTACATGCTGAATGGTATATAAAACTAGGGAACTAGCCAAAAGTTAGATTTTTATGTTAAAAATTTTTATCGCCTAAGCGACTAGGTGCCCCAGTCCCAGTGTCACCCAGAATCGCCTAGACGCCTTGAAAACTATGGATCATACATTACCATTGCAATTTATCAGTCAAGTTTAGTTCACTATAATTAATTAAAGATCCAACTGACAATGCTTCTGAGATATCCTCATCCAATAAATGACCCACTGACCTCTTACTCTAACTGGACTTTTGAAATGCTTAGATAGGCCAGCTAAACCATATAGAATCAAAAGACATGACTTTGTTTCTAAAACAAGCAAAGAATTCATATGATTTATCATGCACATAGTAGCAATTCACCAAATCTACACCTATGATTGATCTGTTCTTGCATGAATATCTGTGCATTAAAAACAAATATCCAAATATACCTCATCAACTTCCTGACTCAGGGCAAGCACAGCTTGCTTAAGTGATGCTTTCAGTCTTTCTCTCTTGATGTCTGGAAGTCCATATCCAATGCTATTACTAAACAAAGAATTTGAACCAATAAGGCTGTTAGCATCTCTACCATTACAATTTGGGTCAATTATGTCCCCAGCATTCTCCTTTGTATATGTCTTTGAAGCTAACATAGAAGCTTCAAAAGAAAGAGGCAAAAGATCATCTTCTTTTTGAGAGGATAGCTCCAGTATTTCACGTATATAGTAACCAAAGTAATTAGGTCCTACTTCCTTCTCTTCAGCATGAGCCACTGAAATCCTTAGAGCTTCTGACATCACAACAGTATATAGCTCAGCTGCACACAACAATTACCATGATCAAATTGAAATACTTGACTGATGTGACAGTGGTTAAAAGTTATAAGGAGAAATGAGTGAAGTTCAAAAGAGAAAGAAAGCTGACATTGTTCCAGCAAAAGAGGACATTGAGGTCAATGAAAAGCATAAGCCACACTGATGTAGGACTGGTATCTGATATCAAATGATATAGGACTACCTGCTCTGATCCCAAACTATTGTGTAGGATTGATAGCTTTAATACCAATTTGATGTAGGACTGCTATGTTCCAGCACTCAATTGGTAACAAATTTGAAAGAAACTAAAAAAATAAATCATGATTACATGGGATTAAGCCCAAGGTTCGGGTTTGAGGGGCTAGGGGCAGAGGCAGATATAGGAAAGCTGGATGAGAGTTTGTTTAGGGTTATATGGCTGTATGAATTTTTCTTTTCTTTTTTTGTTTTTTGAAGAAATGTTAGGTATATCAGTATATGTATTTCAATTCAAAATAGGGATGAGTCCCCTCAATAGGTACTATAAGCTTGGCACCTATACAGTAACTGTGCATTAAACTAAAAAGAGGTCTTAAAATCCAAAAAAAAAAGATCAAAGAACACCGCAGACTACCCCATCACCTATATGGCAAGTAATTATATATACAGAATAATTACTAGAGAGAAAAAAAAACAATATCTTCAGATTAGAAGGAAATTTCTTCGGACTGTTCTAAAGGAATGTTTAGGTTGGTGAACTAAAGAAAAGGATTGAACTTGTAGGGGTTTTGAGAAGGTTTCAAAATTATAAGCTTTTAATATCTAGGCATTTTAGTGAGATTTTTTTTTGAACTGTTTTACTGGGATGAAAAGGATCTTTAGGTATGGGGATGACTGAACCAAACCTGTTTTTTATCAGTAATTTAGCCTAGCTTTCACTAAGGTTTGATAAGGGTGATTTAGAGAGAGAGTTTATCTCTAGAAAAGGTATGTGGATGTTAAGAATTGAAGGGAATTGATAGGAGACTTACCTAGATCAATCCTTTATTTGATGATGAATGATGGCTTTTCATTGCTTTTTCCCTAGTCTTTGATAGTTGAGCTCAAAAAAGTTGAAAGAGAAGACAAGAGAAGAGAGAGAATGAAGAGAAACCTAGGAAAGTGGGGCTCGCAGTCTCTAGCATAGTCATCAAGGCAACTAGGCGATTCTAGGGGATAGTGGATTGTCTAGTCGCTTAGGAAACACCTTTTTATTTAAAAAAAAAAAAATCAAGGTTTTAGACTAATTCTTTAATTTTAAATACCAAACAGCATGCACATAAATTGAAAAATAACAATACTCTTTACTAACAACATTAATTTTCCTCACAAAACATAATAAATCATTGTATTTAAGAGATCATGGCATTTTAAATCAATTATATTCAAACAGCACTATAACAAAATTAATATTCAAATACTTGAACCCACTTCTACATATATTATTGTTTTCTGTAATCAATAAAGGTGCAAAATTACTCATCAAGAAAATAAATATTTAATGGAAAATTTCATGCCAAAAATTATTAGCAACAAAAGAAGACTATAAGTTTATACAATAAAATAATAATGAGAGAGATATAGAGTATCAAAAATGGTAGAAGAAGGATCAGCGTCCCTTTTCTAGTTAACGAGAGAGTAACGACTGAAAAATGAAAAGAACTCTTTATCCTTCTTTCTTTTTTCTCTTCTTAAAACCCTTGGATCTTTTATGAATCAATAATAAAACCCTAAACAAAGCATAAATAATATGCATAATATATGACAAGATGTACTAAAACACATAGTAATAAGATGTAGCAACAGTGATAATGTTTTGATAAGGTGCCAACTTTGTGACTTTTGTAGCCTAGCCAGGTGCCTTTTTAATATAAGCCATGGCATCCAGGCAAGGCGTTCCACCAAGGGCATGCCATGCCTACACATGTTAGGCAATGAAATCAGTAGATAAAAACTCTCACTCATATGAGAGATGCTTGGAATCTCCTTTCTTTGGGTTCCAGTGGCAGTTTCATAATTGGGTTCTCTAGATGTAGGTATTTGTTTCAACTTTTTAAGTGCCAATGGGTTAGAGTAGTGTTATGAAAAAAATTTCTATATGATGCTTGTTTCTGGCTGTTTTATTAATTGAGTTCTCTAGATGTAGATATTTGTTTCAGCTTTTTAGAGTGCTACTGAGTTAGTGTTATAAAAGATTTTCTTCAAGTTGTCTTAGCACATGGGATCTGCTTATGATGAAGTTCTTCTGTTAAAGTTGTAGGTTCATCATTTTTCTGTCACCTATGTTACAGTACCAAAACTTGTCCATCTTCAGTAGTTTTAACGCCATTAGATGGGTAATAGTAGGAAAGTATCTCTTTTCTGATAAAAAAATAGTACGAAAGTGGCTCTAAGATATAGCCAATCCTCTCTTCCTTAAATAAGATTTTGTAAGGCCATCCAGATATAGAGTGAGTGAATAGTTTATGCAATAAATATTGGGTTTTCATCTTCTTCTCTGCTCTTTTTCTTGGGTAAGATCTAAACTTTCTTGCATCTCTTGCATTCAAATCTAATTTCTTTGCATCCTTTCTTGAACCTTAAGACTCTTTTAGTTTGACCTTGATTAGATCTTGGTTCCTTCCTTGATTCCTTGCTTTGTTGCCATTTGCCTTTTTTAATCTTTTTTGATTTCTTATAAATTCTTGATAGCAAATTCTTCTTTTTTGAAGTTATTGCTTGCTGAAACATATTTTACTACCTTATCCTTTGATTCTTGCTTCTATTTGACTCCCAAGATTTGTCCTCAAGGGAAAAGAAAATATTGTTATATCCCTATGATAAATCACCCTACCCTATAGGTTTCATAACTATCATTTTGAAACCATTGATTAAAAAAAAAAAAAAAAAAACTTTCATTTAACACGCCTAAATATCTATTTATCCTAATTTAGGGTCATTTCACAACCCTAATACCATTGAATCAGGGTGGTGCCTAAGCTACAAGGCACCCATGGAGGGTCACCTCACTCAAGTGCCTAGCTTTTCTTATCAATAACATTAACTTTCATTGAAAGGAATAATGGTGAATTACAAAGTGTACAAATTGGAGATAAAAGAGCTTATGATCAATATCAAAAATCTTTACAACTAAAACCAAAAAATCTGATCCATCCCAACCCCTTGATTTGCCAAAGAGTCATCCATGCTGTTAGCCGTCCTTTGCACCTATTGAATTCTAATATTTATACCACTGATTATCCATTTAAACTTTTTTGACTCATTTTTGTACATCCACAAATCATTTCCCTTGTTTAGTAGCCACTTAATCACCAATTGTAAGTTCCCTTCAACAATCAGTTTTGTACATTCAGCTCCTTTGCTCTATTTTCCCCTTCCATAACTGCCATCACTTTAGCCTTCAAAGAATCACCAATGCCAATCGGATCTGAGAAAAGTGCCACCGCATGCCCTTACTCATTAATATGCCTCCTAGACCTGAAGGGCCTAGGTTTGCTTTACTACTTCCATCAAAGTTTAGTTTTATGTACCCATCAGTCTGTGGTGTCCAAGACCTACTAATCGTAACTTTCATTGTTGATGTATTAGCCATTTCCTCATGATATCATCCACTGAGAAGTCCAAGAACAACTCTTAGGGATTGTAGCTAGTGAACCGCTCTGATGATGATATCTTCAATCAGTGCCTCCTTACTCCTTTCTTTTTCTTTGAAAATTCTTGTCTTCCTCTCCTCCCAGACAGTCCATGTTACTGCAGCTCTTAGGCTTCCCCATATGTTCTACCTCTCTTCTTTGGTCAAAGAAACAAGGTGAGAGCAAAGAAGCTTGACATGTTGGATGGAGGATTCCACCTTTAACCAAACAAATCAAGAAACCAATCCTAAATCATCATCGACATCCAAGCCTTATCCCGGCTATATGGGGTTGGCCACATGAATCCAGTTTTGCCATTCCATTCTATTTAATGACATATCCACTATTAAATTATGGACACTTAAGTCATTTCTAACTACTTTAACCCAATTTCTTTTTAGTCTACCCCTAGCCCTTCTACCCCTTCAACTTGCAACATATAGCTTCTTCTTACAGGTTTTGTTGGTAGTCTTCTATGCACATGAACCAACCATCTTAGTCTACTTTCTCTCATTTTGTCACTTATTGGAGCTACTCCTAGGTTCTTTCAAATAACTATTTCTGACCCTATCTTTTCTAGTTTTTCCACTCATCCACTTTAGCATGCACATTTCTGCAACACTCATTTTTTGGACATGTAGTTTCTTGATTGCCCAACATTCTGCTCCATACAACATTGCTGGCCTTACAACTATTATATGAAATTTTCCCTTCAATCTAAGTGGCATTGATCTATCACACAAGACTCTAGATGCACCCACCATTTTGTCCATACTGCTCTAATTCTATGAGTGACATCCTCCCCAACCTCTGCCTTGTTATCAATTATCAAACTAAGGTACCAAAAAAGGTCAAATTGCATTATCCCTTGATCTACAATCCTAAGTGTATCCTCCTTTGCACTCCTATTATTATTATTAAATTTACATATCATATATTACGTTTTTCCTACTTATTTTAAAAGCTTTTAATCCTTTATTATTATTAAATTGCATATTATTAATTAAGACAATGTTATCAGCAAAGTCCCTTGATACCAAAAAAAGGTATCGGCAAACAACATACACCATGGGACCTCCTCCTAATAAAGGTCATATTGCATTGTCCATAAACATAATTTTGCATTTAAACCTTTTTTAGTTTTATCAATTAAGACAATGTTAGTAGCAAACAACATACACACCATGGGACCTCCTCCTAAATATGTCTACTCAATTCATCTATGATTAATGCAAATAAATAAGGGCTAAGTGATGAACCTTGGTGAAGACCCATTGTAACTGCAAAATCTGATGTCTCTCCTACAGGCTTTGTAACATCGGTTATTACACCCTAACACATATCCTTAATTAGGAAGAAACCAATCCCAGTCCCAAATGCCAATAGCAAATGGACAGGAGATTAGTAAGTGAAAATAGGATTCATCATTTGCCTTGCAAAGAACACGCCGATAAGGAGATAAGCAGGAGTGATGTCTCCTACTCTCCTTCTCTGTAAAAAGTCACAAGTGTTAATTTTCTCATGGTAAACCCCCCAATCAAAACCTCCTACTCTAGGTGCAATGGGTCTCCCCAAACATCTTTCATTAGAAAAGACTGCAATGAAGGCAAAGGATAAACTAATGTCTTAAAAAAATAAGCATGTTAAAAGGATCCAAAGGGTAAAGGGTTCAAAATCAGCCATTAGATTTAAGAGAATCCAAGAACACACCACCAAGGAGTTTTACAAGTCAAGCACCAATGGAAATTGGAACCTAAAACTCCCTTAGCCCCCTTTTGAAACCCAAATCATAACCATTGTTTGAATTTGAAAGGACCACAAATTTTGTAATGGGCCCCCCTTAAAGGAAGATAGGGCAAAAGAGAAGGAAATCAATATAGGGGTTAGACCCACCCAAGTAGGTCCCCAAAATTTAACTAAGTTACTCATGCAAACATTATACCTGACAAATGGAAGAAACTATGGGAGAATTGCATCGATAGCCTTTCAAGGGGATCTCTTTGTAGTTCTAGCAACAGCTCTAGCATCCCAACCGTCGTCCAATTAACCATATATACTAAGTAACACCTTATGCCAAAGTTTAACTTTATCCAATAGCAGTCTCCACAACCACTTTCCCAAAAGTGCTAAGTTTCTCATTTCTATATTTCCAACACCCAAACCACCCTGTATTTTGCTTTTGTAGACCATATCCCATTTAATCAAATGATCTTTTTTTCCAAGTGCCTAGCTATTTTCCATATGATGCTATAAAATACCTTTATATTTTTATTTTTGAGATTATAACAATAAAATAGTCATTATCATACTAAATTGTTCATTTCATGGGTTTATATACTAGTTTCTTTTTAGGGTAAATTGCTGAAACCTCCCCTGAAGTTTCTGACTGTTGCTGAAACCTCCCCTAAAGTTTGGTAATTGTAATCACCTCCCCTGAACTTTCTGACATAGTTGCAAGTAGACCCCCTATGTTAAAATCCTCTAATAATAGGTACAAAAATGTCCAAAATAACCAAGCAATTAGCACTAATGCTGATTTCTACATAAAAAGCAATACAAACTTTACGAACAACAAGAAAAAATAGAGCTTGAAGTTGTAGCTTTACCTTTGAGGGAGTGAAATGAAGGGCAAATTTGAAAAATAAATCAATTTTGGAAAAGAGATTGGAGAAGCTTGGGGTAGTGATTGATATACAGAAAATTTTGGAAAATAAACATTTTGGTCAAAAGTAACTGCATGGGTATTTTAGACATTTTCGTGCATCTTGTTAGAGGATTCCTACATAGGGGGTCTACTTGCAACTGTGTCAAAAAGCTCAGGGGAAGTTATTGCAATTACCAAACTTCAGAGGAGGTTTCAGCCATTTAGCTTTCTTTTTATTATTCTTTATTTGTTAAGGTTCAATCAACAAGCATGTCAATAATCAGTATATGCTATCTAGAACCCTTGAACACTTCAAAACCAGAACTGACAAGCAATGAAGAACGTAACATTTTGTCCAATTCCTCCTCCTACTTCTACCTTTATCTTTTATGAACTTTGATTTCTTTATGATGGGTCTTAGTTACAAGTTTGTAACATGATTTCAAACACTTTAGGGATAGAGAAAGGGGGGAAAGGTCGCCACTTTGGGGTGATTGGCACTTATCATTCTCGTAAACATATCTAATTATTTTTTTAAATCAATAAAGTTGCATGTTACCAATAAAAAGATATGTTGATTTTTTATGTTTTAATATGAAGTATATACATTTTTATGATAATTATTTGTCAAGTTAGATTTGTGGGTAGTCTTTGTGGAGTTTGCAGATGATCATTTTATCAGTCCAGGGATCAACTCCACTTTCCTGGCCTTGATACCTAAAAAGGGAGTTGCATTCCAATTGAAAGACTTTAGACCTATCAGCCTAGTGACTAGCATTTATAAGATTATGACCAAAGTGTTGTCCTAAAGATTAAAACTAGCCCTACCCAATTTAATAAGCCAATGTCAAGGGGCCTTCATTCAAGGAAGACATATTATAGATCAAATTTTGATAGCAAATGAATGTGTGGAGGACTTCAAGAGAAGGGGACAGAAAGGTTTTGTGTCTAAACAAGATTTGGAGAAAGCGTATGATATGGCTGATTGATCTTTTTTGTTGGAGTCCTTGAGAAACTATGGTTTTGGAGAGAAAGCGTATGTCAAGGAGCCTTCTTGTTTAAAAACTTGCCATTATTCGATTATAGTTAATGGAGTGGTTAGGGACTCATTTCCAGCTTCTAGAGGTTTGAGACAAGGGGACCCCCTTTCTCCCTTCCTTTTCACTCTAATAGCTGATGTGTTTAGTAGACTCATCTCAAGAGTTGATGGTTTGGATATTTTTAGAGGCTAGAGGATAGGTAGAGAGGGTATTGTAGTAACACATTTGCAATTTGTGGATGATACAATCATTTTTTGTGATACTAGAGACCCACTAAAGGCTAGGAATTTGAAGCGAGTAAAAGTTGTTTGAATGTGTCCAAGTTTAAGATTAATTTCATAAAGAGTTGCGTAGTGGGGGTAAATTTGGAGTCAGAGGAGATGAGTGAGATAGCAAAGTCCTTAGGTTGCCCTACATCTAGTTGGCCTTTGAAGTACTTGGGTTGCCTTTAGGAGATAGTCCAAGAGCAGGAAGATATTGAAATTTGATTGTGGAAAAATGCACAAAGAAGTTGGCAGTTTGGAAGGGAAACCATATCACCCTCGGGGATCGCATCACCTTAATAAAAGCTACTCTAACAAACCTGCCAACTTACTTTCTCTCAGTCTTTAGAATGAGACAAAGGGTGATATTGAAGATAGAGAAATTTATGAGGGATTTCTTGTGGGAGACTAGGGAAGGGAGGAAGAATCATGTGGTTAGGTGGGAAATAGTGTGTAGGAAGGAGGAGCAGGGGGCTTGGGCTTAGGCAATCTAAGGAAGAAGAATATAGCTCTGCAAGGCAAATGGTTGTGGAGGTTGCCTCTAGAAGGGGAAAGACTTTGGCACAAAGTTGTAAGAAGTGTGCATTGTGTTGCAAGCAATGGTTGGGATGCTGGTGTACCTCAGCAAGTTATGCTAAATTCTCCATGGAAGGCTATTCATAGTATGCTTTCTGTTTTCTTGAACTTGATCGAGTATGATACTTGTACTAGATAGGGTTTGTTCTGGGAGGATGTTAGGATTGTTGACTTTACCTTAAGACCTTTTTCCCTCCTTGTATTCCCTTTCGTGTTTTAAAAATGAGCCAATTCAAAGGTTTTTGTCCTTATCCAATTTCCTTGTCCTCAACTGGAATTTGGGTTTTAGAAGAAATTTAAGAGGTTTTAAGCTTGACCAGGTTGCTTTGCTCCTTAAAACTCTTGATCCTATTTGCTTGGACTCTTCCTCCCCAGATACTCGCATTTGGAAGCCTTTATCCCTGGGCTCCTTTTCTTGTTCTTCCTTCTTCACCTCCTTGTGTTCCTTTTCTATGCCTCGGCCTTTTCATAACAAGGACATTTGGTCCAAACCTGTCCCTCCAAAAGTGGGAGCCCTCTGTTGGGACTTAGGAAGTCTCTCTTGGAAAAATAAACACCTTGGATGTTTTGCAAAAAGAAGGCTTGGTCTTTGTATCTCCCTAACTGGTGTACCCTCTGCAAAGCAAATGAAGAAAGTTGTTACCATCTACTAATCTCTTGCCCTTTTGTTGTAAGCCTTTGGGAAAAGCTTTTTGATCTTTTTGGGTGTAGGTGGACAGAACCAGAGCAGATTTGTAGTCTTTTTTACCCTACAACTTTCAGGAAGAGGAAGAGTCTTGTGAAGGTGTGTTAGAGCTGCTTTGGTGTGGACAGTTTGGGAGGAACGACATGCCAGAATCTTTAATGATAAGGAGAGGGATCAGACTTGTGTGCTGGAAGTATTTTAAGTAGAGCCATAAGTTGGGTACAATCCTTGGACCTGCTCACTCCCTACTCATTCGATGATATAAGGAGGAATTGGGAGCAAGTAGCCAAATGTTCTTAAGTCAAGAACAAGCCTTTGGTGGAACGGAAGCCTCCTGATGTAGGTGTTATTAAATTAAATTTTGATGGCAGCAACTTGGGTAACCAGGACCATCTGGAATTGGGGGAGTCTTCAGAAATGCTTAGGGACAGATTGTAGCTCTATTTTCTGGTCCTATCGGGATAGGAGATTCAGTTAATGCAGAAGTCCAAGCTGTACTACAAGGAGCAGAAATTGCAAAAGAGATGGCAATGGAGCATTTATTGATTGAAGGTGACTCCAAATATAGGATGGCTAAAAGAGCCAGAGATGGCAGCTTGGCCCTACAGGGGCAACTTGAGAAGATTTAAATGGCTAATATCAAATATCTCAGTTATAGTTCAATGGGAAAGAAGATCAGAAAATGGGCTGGCAGATTTTCTAGCCAAACAAGGAGTACATAGAAATCAACTATTTTGGGCTCACATGTAAGCTTTATGATGTAGTTTAGAGGCTGCACCTCGCACCTATTTGTGGAGAGTTGTATGATGTATACTGTGCTTTTTTATTCTAATTAATAAAATTACTTTTATCTATAAAAAAAGACAAACATTGATAATTATTAGAGAAAGATGGTTGCTTTTTGGGTTATTTTTTTATTTTGTTCTTTTTGTTATTGGATGATGGTGGCTGGTTGCCATGGATCCTAGAGACTTACCTAGGATTTAATGTTTTTATTTAAAAATAAATAAATAACACCTAGGCAATGCCTAGGGACCCACCTAGTCAACTAGGCAACAAGCAAACCTATCCTACACTACCTAGTCTCACCTTGGCACCTTCAAAACTATGGCTAACACTAGCCCGGACTTATGTGACAGATAACCTGTGGTTGATACTCGAGTTTTATATTAGCTAGGATGACTAAAATAAGCCCTAAGTCATCCCTAGGGACAATTCTCAAGCATTTCCAATACTTAGTCCTAATTCCTAAGAGTCCACCTCTCTCCCTTATACTATTATGTACCCCACCCTGATGGATATAAACTTAACTAAGACCACTTGACCCCAACTTCTGTTGAAAAAGATGTTTATGTTCTCTCTTCTCATCCCTAGAATAACCAGTGTTTTAAAATTGCAAGGGGCATTTTGCGCTCGAGGCGCGAGGCGCAAGGCAAGGCGCATGCCTTTTTGAAGCAAGGCACAAAAATGCAAAAAATAAATGCTAAAATTTTCAAAAAATGCCAAAAACTTCAAGAAAAAGCCAAAAAATAATAAAATAATAAAATATATTTATTAAACATACCATTAATTAAAAATATAAACTTAAATTTTAAAATAAATATTTAAAAAAACCTATTAACTCAAATTAAGATACATAACATAACACGTAAAACATATTTAAAATGAAAATTTAAAAATAAAATCAAGCATAATTCTATGAACCAATTGCATTGCTTCAAATAGCTAATGTGATGTTAAACACTATGCATTCCTAATTCTATGAACCACCTTTGTACAAGCCCAAACAAGTCCATATCAAGGTCTTAAATTCTTAATCTGTATAAAAAAAGATTTTATAATTTTAATTGTCTTCTAAAAATATCTTTTATTAAGATGAATGAATGAGTAACATTAGCAAATATGGGGTTAGCCCAGCCGCTAAGCATAAAAAACAAAAAAATAAAATAAAAAAGGCACAAATTTTCAAAAGGCGCATGCCTGAACTGAAGCACAAGGTGCACCAAGCGTAAGCTTTTGAAAGTGATGTGCCTAGGGGCTAGGCAAGGTGCAAACCTTAACATGCACCTCACCTGTGTGCCTAGGCACATATGCGCATCTTTTAAATCATCGAGAATAGTTGTTCATGCATCTCAAAAAGAAGGAATGTTGATATAAGCTATCAGTCTCACTTAGAAAGAAATGCTCTTAGATACCAACAGAAAAAAAAAACAAGAGATTACTAAGTGGTACATGGATTCACAACTTGCCCCACATAAAAAAAAAAAAAAGAAAAAGAAAAATGGTATGAGATTCACCAACTAAGTCTTCTATGTTGAAAGACATAACAAGCATCAAGTAAGTTTTGATATCTATTACTAACTTTTATGTGATAATAATAAAACCTAATTCGCTTTGATTAAACCTATGGTTTGGCTATGGTACTCGAACACCTACACACACCTAGCATACCGATGTCAAACACAACACATACCCGATATAACATTGGATGATACATAAAGACTTCTAAAATATATAAAATAAAATTGTAAAATGAAACATTTTAACAATTCATTATTATGTAGATTTTGTAGAGGTCATGCTTGTTAGGCTACAATGACCACCCACAAGATAAAGCCACAAAGTACTTCAACAAAATAACAACCAAAAGAATCTAATAGCAACAAAAATAAAGAAATCCAAGCAACGACAAAAGAAAACAAGTACACCAAGAATACAAAAGATTTACATGGATCAGTCTTACCGCCTATTTTCATAGGAGAGACGAAATTTGTTCTTTACTATGAAAGAAAATGAGAAATAGTACATGATACCTTGTGGCTTACAACCCTTAACCCTTGTACACATGTTCTCCCTTTCCTCTATCAACTCAAAGAACAAAACAAAAGGAAAAAAAAAAAAACACACATTCTTACACCAAGAGCACTCTTCCCAATCCCTCTTTTTTTTTACTTTTCAACAAGGAAAAGAGCAAACTTCCCCCAAATCCTACATACAAAAGAATCGTTTTATATGTAAAACCCACCTTAGCCTAAAGGAGGGACCACACCCACTTTTAGATTATAACTTCATCCAATGGTTGAAAAATAAGACACAACCCCACTAATCTCCACTTTAGCTTATTTTTCAACTACCTTGGAGATATTCCATTTGTGCCTCTACATGTTCGCAAATACCGCAAACATTCATTGGCCTTGAAAAACACTACTAGCTTTTTTTGATGAATAATAGTAAAAACACTACTAGCTTCACATAACTTAAATCACTTCATCCTAACTCTACTTGATTCAAAGAAAGCAACCAATCTGTTTACATGCACTCAAGTTAACAATCCTAGTTAACACCAAAGAGAGACCTCGATCCTTCATTTTTCCCAACAAGAACATTCCTTTCATCATGATTTGTACCTTGGAAGCATATCGTATTTGTCTTCACCTTGACTATGAAAAAGACTTTGTGTGGCTGCACCGCCTTTTTTGATGAGTAATAGTAAATTTTATTAATTCAAAAACTGATTTAGAGTTGTAAATTCATACAACATCCCAGGGAGAGGCGTGAGCTGCAGCCCCTCCTTGAATCTTACAAGTAAACTAGGAAAGAAATACAGGAATCACAACTGAGCCCAAAACAATTCTTCCCTATTTACCCCTTGCTTGGCTAACACATCAGACAAAGTATTTGCTAATCTCCCCACCCACTGTAAAGGGACCAACATATTCCTTGTCAACCAACTGAATTTCTTCATTTCGTTCTTGTAGCACCATATAGCATCTTCAAGATTTTTCAACCAGCCCACCACCACCTTGGAATCCCCTTCAATTATTTGATGTTGTACCCCCAGCTGGTTTGCAAACTGCACCCCTTGTACAGTAGCTAATAGCTCTGCCCTAATAGAGTCTCCAACTCCTAAAGGACCCAAGTAGAGCAATACAATCTCTCCATCCTCATTTCTCAAAACACCCCCTTTTCCAGATAATCTTGGATTACCCAATGCTACTTCCATCAAAGTTCAACTTCAGTGAACCTTCAGATGGAGGAGACCAACTTGTAATTAACTTGTCCTTTAAGGGTGAACACCTCGCTACTGCTAACCAATTTCTCCAAAGGTCATTAAAAGATAATTGGTGAAAGATTTTCAAAGTCTTCATCCAAAGTATTGCCCTATGCAACACACAATCTTTCAATTCTCGACTGCTCCTTTCCTTTCTTGAAAAATTCTAGCATTCCTTTCTTCCCAAAGAGTCCAAATCAGGGCAGCACGAKCACATCTCCACATAAGTCTCCCTCTTTTTGTAGGCCAAGAGAAAGTAGAATGGTTAAAAATCATGCAAACTTCTACTGGTAGGCTCTAACTACTCCCAAACAACGATAGTAGCCAAGCCCAAAGGTCTGCAGAAAAAGGACAAGATATTAGTAGATGGTAACAATCCTCCCCATGAGATTTGCAGAGGATACACCAATTGGGAGAAATAAAAAGGAAAGGTCTTCTCTTTTGTAGGTTATCTAGAGTGTTTACTTTCCAATAGAATACTTCCCAGCAAAACGCCATAGTCCTTGGGGGAACTGGCCTACACCAAATTTCCTTTGACGAAAAGGGTTGTTGAGCGTAAGGCTGAGAGATGGACTTGAAATAAGAAGCACAAGTAAAGGTTACTTTGGGTCTAGGAGCCCACACCCTTTTATCTGGCCTAGAGAGATCCAAGCAAACCTGATTAAGGCAACATAGCAAGTCAGAGAGAGATTCAATTTCATCATCCCTTGGTCCCCTACGAAATCCAAAATCCCAATTAGGAGCCAAGGGTGTTCCCAATGGTGAGACAAATTTTAAGACCACCTCCTTTTTATACAAAGAAACAAAAAATAACAAAGGGAAAATGTCCTTTAAAGGGGTGTCTCCTACCCAAATATATCCTCCCAAAAGCGAACAGCATTGCCAACACAAACTCCATACCTAATAAAATTGAGAAATTGAGGAAGGGTGTTGTAAATGGCCTTCCAAGGTGTTGCCAGGTTAGCCTGCCTTGATACACTAACATCCCATCCATTCTCTAAACTCCCAGAAATGCTTCCCACCACCTCATGCCACAGCCTCTCACTTTCCAATGGCCATCGCCACAATCATTTCCCTAACAGAGCTTGATTTTTTTCAATCACCCAAACCCCCCTCTTCTTTACTTCTGCAAACATGTTCCCATTTAACAAACGATCCTTTTTTTCTTGTCCCGGCTCCCATAAGAAGCCTCTCATCAACTTCTCCAGCTTCCTAGCTTCCCTAGCTGGTATCCTAAAAACAGACATAAAGTAAATAGGTAAGTTAGCCAAAGTAGCTCTTATTAAGGTGATTCTCCCTCTTAAAAAGATATAATTCTTCTTCCACGAAGCTAATCACTTCTTGAACTTTTCTAGCATTGGGGTCCAAAATCTACTCTCCCTAGGATTTGCCCCTAATGGAAGCCCTAAGTAAGACATAGGCCAAGAAGAGATGGAACACTCAAGGCACTCTGCAATAACCTCAATCTCCCCAACCTCCAAGTTTATACCCGCTATGCAACTCTTCTCCACTTATTTTCAGATTAGAAACCCTTTCAAATCCTTTGATTAGCTCCTTTAGGTTTGCTACCTTCTCGCTAAAACCTCCTTCACAAAAGATCATTAGGTCATCTGCAAACTGAAGGTGGGTGATTGGGATTTGATGTCTCCCTATTCTCCAATCCCTAATGGCATCTTCTCTATTGACCTTAGTAATGATCTAGTAAGGTAAAAAGGAAGGGTGAGAGTGGATCCCCTTGCTTTTTTTTGATGAATAATAATAAATTTATTGATTCAGAAGCAAATTAGAGTGAVTTYATACATCATCCCARYGAGAGGCRYRAGCTRCAGCCCCTCCTTGAAACTTACAAGTAAACTAGGAAAGAAAAACAAGAATCACAACTAAGCCCAAAATAATTCTTCCCTATTTATCCCTTGCTTAGCTAACACA